>JAQBSW010015115.1:0-10358 GCA_029291075.1 Eudiplozoon nipponicum | reverse complement strand
ATACATACATAAATACATACATAAATACATATATACACACATACATACATACATACATACATACATACATACACACACATACATACATACATAAATGCATACGTACATACATACATACATACATACATACATACATACATACATACATACATACATACATATACATACATACATACATACATACATACATACATACATACATACATACATACATACATACATACATACATATACACATACATACATACATACATACATACATACATACATACATACATACATACATACATACATACATACATACATACATACATACATGTATACATACATACATACATACATACATACATACATACATACATACATACATACATACATACATTCATACATACATATATACATGCATACATTCGTACATTCATACGTACTTAAAATAATGGATACATACAATGCACAATTTCGTACATAATTACATAATTACATTTATACAATTGTTCAATCATACATAAATAAATGGATACATTCATTCGTATACATACATACCTGTCCTGTTTAGCACATGTATACCTTCATAAATTTATACATAATAACGTGGGTACATTCATGAATGAATACATGTATTCATACAAATTTACATATATGCATACAGAGTGACATGGGTACATTCATGTGCATTCATACATACTTAAATATGCAATTACAAATATGCATTTATACATACATGTTTAACGGCCATTATTACATGGCTATTTTTAAGGACACCATGTTTGGTTTATTTTCAACAGCTGCTTCATTTGACACTCAAGTTTCTTGATATTCGTATTGCTTCATTAGGTATGGTCTTAATTTTCGATAGTAATGCCATTCTTCGAGAACAAACTTTTCCGTTTGCTCCAATTCTTAACTTTTTCACTTTAACTAATTTTGCATTTCATCAAACGTACATGTTTTATTGATCTTTTTCCCATTTATAATTGATCACAGGATTTTTCGATATTCAGTTCCTTGCTTCTCAAAGGCAGAAAAACAGTTGGATTGCCGTAAAAAAATATATATTTCGGATAGAAATTTTTCAAAACATTCGATTTTAATTTCTAAACGAAAGGCTAACTAGGAAAAATAAGTTTATATATAAGTGAAAATTGAGTGTAGTGTAGTGTGCGGCAGGGTGGCTCAGTGGTTAGAGCACCAGATTCCGATGTAAATTCTGGCCATAACATGATGATTTACCAATTAGGACGAAACCAGTCTACAGGATGAATTTCCTTGTTCACACTGTACAATACTTAGTTGGTACTGACAAATTTATGAGCATAATGGGTCAAGTGTTTATATCAAGATCGCAAACTTGATTAAAATTAATGTTCGTTTAATTATGTAGAATAATTTATCTGATTACAGAAAACCCTCGTTTATTGCGGTAGATAGGTTCGAACACTGTCCACGATAGCTGAAAATCCGCGAAGTGAGACACCATATTTACTGTACTTGTTTAGCATTTATTTGGACTTTTAAAACCCTCCTTTAACGTTCTGTTTACAAACCACCCTTTTACAGAACACGTATATACGGCAACCTAATCTAAAACAGGGACAAATATTTAAATTTAACAATAATTGTTTGCGCGGTGGTGTAATACTTTTAAATTGAAAGAGTTGAGTAACATTAATTCATTGTATTTAACTAGTCGTTGTCGATAACAAAACCACCGCCAGCCGCAACGCACACTGGATGATGATCATGGAAGGTCGAACGCGTCAGTGCGTTGCGGCTGGCGGTAGTTTTGTTATGTTGCTTCGACGACTGGTTAAATACAATAGGATTGGTGTTTACTTCAAGCTCGCAAACTTGATTTAAAGAAATATTTAAATGTTAGAATATTAAAGTAAAAAAATCTTCGTAGCTGATTCGTCATCAGTATCCATTGGAGCCTACCACAGATCATCTTGCATCACACTTCGTCACCGAGCTGCTACGCTTTGCGTTTTGCCAATAACAGAGTAGTAAGTAGGCGGGTACAGAACTGTTGTACATATAGTTCTTTTATTTTCATGTTAGCTACTCTTTCAAATAAAGAGGTATGTGCACTTAAATACTGTTTGTAGCGAAGAACTAATATATATGCAAGTATGTATTAGGTGTTGCGAAACTAGTAACAAATTAGTTCAGTCGTGACCAGAAGGATGAACCAAAGGCAGCATGAACGGAAAGTATAATCTCATGCACATTGTACCGTCCTATTATTCCACATTCTTCTACCAAATATATAGTGGTTAAAGGGCGTAATACCGACTCCTACTGATGAGTCGCCAGCAAGCACGAAACGAATGTGCATGAGATTATACTTTCCGTTCATGCTGCCTTTGGTTTATCCCTTCTGGTCACAACTGAACTAATTTGTTACTAGGTTCGCAACACCTAATACATACTTGCAAGGTATGTACATGTTTTATACTATTTTATGCTTGCTTTGTTGTTCGTGGACTAGGAAATACTATTTATTTATTTATTAAAGTTTTAATTGAATTAACAAAATATTCTGGGTATTCTAACATAACTACTATTTTCGACATTATCGGAAAGGTATTGGCTTTACAAGTTCATCATTAATAATATTGTCTTCAAGGTTACCTAGATATGGAATCGCTCATCGCCTGATTGGCTCCAATGAGATTTAATTCGGCATGGCATTAATTTGCCAAGATTGTCAATTAATAAGAGGTTTTCTTAATTTGCAAACATTCAACGTCTCGCAGGTTGCATTGAGATTCAATCCGATACAATCAAAACATCTGCTCGACAATCTCTATGGTATTTAACCAGTCGTCGAACAGCATAGCAAATCTACCGACAGTCGCACGCACTTACGACGGCAAACTGACTAGCGAGGACCAAACCGCGATCATGATCATGGAAGGTCGAAACGCGTCAGTGCGTTGCGACTGGCGGTAGTTTTGTTATGTTGTTCGACGACTGGTTCAATACAATGGGATTGGTGTTTACTTCAAGCTCGCAAACTTGATTTAAAGAATTGTTACCACCACCCGCGCAAGCAATTATTGTTAAATTGTATTGCCTATATATGTATATGTGGCGAAAGCTGCAAACAGTTAATGTTCGTGACTGCATAGAATTTGTGCAGCCGACATTTCCAGTCAAGTTCAATGTATGCAAGACTGCTAGAGGTGAGAGCCGCATATCTAAATTTGATATCCATATATATTCAATGCGGTTTGATCCTCGATAGTCAGTTTGCCGTCGTACTCTGATGATGATCAAGGAAGGTCGAAACGCGTCAGTGCGTTGCGGTTGGCGGTAGTTTTGGCATGTATTTCGACGACTGGTTAAATACAATGGGATTGGTGTTTACTTCAAGCTCGCAAACTTGATTTAAAGTATTGGGACCACCGAACGCGCAATCTACTATTGTTTAATTGTATCGATAATCTCTAGTTATGCTTGATATGCAGCCATACATATATATATATATATATATATATATATATATATATATATATATATATATTCTACTTTTATCTCGGTTAATTTCATTTAAATTGCACCTCAATATGCCAGAGTAGGCGCGAAAACCCGCGTAAGCACATCCACCGGGTGCCAGTTTTACTATTTCGTTTCACAGTTTACAAGTTATACAACGATTATGCAAACTGGAATACGATAAAACTGCTTAAAGCTAGTGAGGCCAAATGCCGCGGAACTTGACCTTCTAGTTCGTACAGAATGGCGTATTCAACTGGTGCGCGAATAAGGCCAACCAATAAGGCAATAGAACTAAGTAGTATACATGATTTATTAATAAAATTAGTTTTCAGAATTATTTGGATATCTTTTTCTCTACGCACAGACGTCATTTACAAGACCGCGACTAAAAATACTGAAAAATTATTCTTGTTTGAAAATTTAAAGTTAACTATAGAAAGCACATGTAGAAATGTTGAGAATATTGCTATACAGTTCGAGACCCCGTGCAACCCCAATTTGCAATCCACGTTAGTTGGTAGCCCAAGAGGCATAACTGAATTAAAAATCAAATGTTAATCACGACGGTGGTAAAGCGCCAATGTATTCGCCACACCTGTGCTTCTCTGAGTAATAAAACAACAATAACAACAACAACAACAACAAAAACTGTGAACTGGTACGTACTTCCGCAACAGCTGAGCTTGATTTTACAAAAAAATCTATTCTTCAGGCTGGACTGGTTTCCGCGTGTGCTCTTCAAAGCCTGCAATTTTCTGACTGCAGTTGAACACACAAAAGAACTGCGAATGAGTTAAGCATGCGGAAGAAACATTGCATGTGGGGGCACATGTGTTTTTGTGTTCGTGTGTGTGCAAGTTTGTGTGTATTTTGTTACGACTCGGTTTTTTTGTTGTTGTATAGTGTAACAAACACCTGTATTTTCTACTCGAATTTTTTCCCAATTTACCGTCGAAAAACTAGGTATTGCAATTATGATGAGGCTTGACAAGTAGTTTTGCTTTTTAGCTGTCCTATATAAAAATATATATTCCCAATAAAGTTAGTCGTCAAATTTCCTAGACCATTTCGATGTTTTTCACAAATGAACATCATGGCGAAAAAAAACTATACATGATTACAAACAAGGTGGCATTTGCAGGTAATAAAAGTACTTCCGTTCATGTTAATCTAAAATAACAAGAAAAACAATACATGCTTAACGGAATTGGCAGAAAAGATTCGGATAATTATTTGAAAAACCAACAATATCAAGCTACATTTTTAGCATAGATAAGAAAATAAAGTAGAAAAGTTTTTCTCCTGTTTAAGACTAACGCGTAACGCGTTTTCTTTAAAAAATTGGCACATTTATAAAATACATTTATTTGAAGGTATTTTCACCTAATAACTGCATTGAAACAACAAAGTTATGAAGAGCATATTCAGCATAGTAACAAACATCTGAATAAATTGAAACTGACAGTACTAATATGTCATAAAAACGCATATACACGTATGGTTATCACAGAGAATAGGTGAGCACAAGACCACACACAAAGGCGGAAATTGGCAATCTATTACTTCACTGCCGGTTACCTTAAACGTTTACCGCAATCAGTGAGAAATCCCTTCATTTAAGCTGAAAAATCGTTCATAGTGCAGCCACGAAAGTAGACTGGCCTGAGAAGAAATTCTGCTGTTCGCGGACATGAGATAAGCACTAATTTCCTTGGTCTAAAAAATGCACAAATTAACGTCCGTTGCAACCAATGACGCGAGTCGATCTAACGTGGTAATCATCGGAGCACGATGCCAGACTGGTTCACATGAATAAGCTCCAAGTCAAAACATATTTTTTTTCTTTAAATCAAGTTTGCGAGCTTGAAGTAAACCGAGAATTAACCAAATTAAATTCCAAACATTTTAACCACACTCATTGTGGCCACATATCGTCACAACAGAAAATAATGGAAAATATATTCTTCACATGAGTAACATCAACGAAGGAATCGAATGTCATTTCATCTCTCGCAGCTTTCAAAATTTGCTCCAGAGTCTAGTCGTAATGGTAATTGCAATCAGGTCTATAGAACAGAAAGGCAGCTATTGCCACAAAAAATTCACCTAGTTCAGGCACTGAACCCGTGGCCCATTTGTTAAGACTACATTACCCGGTTTTTGCTTGCACAGTTTGTGAAGTGAAGAATAGCATTTTTGTGACACCAATGAAGACCTACCACAGTGCCGTGGTGGGGCAAAGATTTTGCTTTTCAAACAAACTTCCAGACACCGTTATACAGTTTTGTATGGCCTAAACAGGTAAAAGTGCGTGAAAGACAATTTATGCTCGTCATAATTCCTGTCCAGAATTGGCAAAAATATTTAACCAGACGTCGAACAACGGTGCTAGTCTACCGTCAGTCGCACGCATTGACATATGCGAGACTGCTAGAGGTGAGAGCCGAATATCTAATTTTGCTTTCCATATATGTGCAATGCGGTTTGATCCTCGATAGTGAGTTTGCCGTCGTACTCTGATGATGATCAAGGAAGGTCGAAACGCGTCAGTGCGTTGCGGCTGGCGGTAGTTTTGGCATGTTTTTCGACGACTGGGTAAATATAAAATAGGATTGGTGTTTGCTTCAAACTCGCAAACTTGATTTTAATAATTTAATTTAATGTTCTTCATCTTTTCGTCACACAGTCTCTGTATTTACCGAAGCTCTGTATGTGGCAAAATCTAATCTGCATTTAAATCATTTTTTATGCAAACGTTTCGTGTTAGTCTCAATGGAGAGGATAAAGCGACAACAGTAACATGGCTCAAGTCACCTGCAAGATACGGTGCGATAATCTACATTCTGGAGCGCATTTTCTTAAATTATTTTGTCCAACAAAGAGAATTGATTGAGTGGTTTTGCGCGCGACTGCGCTACAAATGTATAATGCTAAAAGTATCAAATAGAAAACTTGCTAAAATTACGTTAAATAGCGTATACAAAAATGCAGAATTTGTTAAAGTAATAATTATGTTTTTTTTTCAAACAAAAACTAATAAATCTGAAAAGGCGCGTTCGAAAAAAAATCTACGTAAAGCGGGAGATGTAAAAAATATATGAGTTTGAACAAACCGCTGTCCAAATTATCGGCAATGTAATGCTCAGCACTTAAACTTGTTATAAATGCCAATTTGGTTATAGGAGATATTAGAATTTTCTGAAAGACTCAGTGCAACATTTGGACTTATGCTTCATGGTGAGAACAACTCGGCTTCCTCCAGGCTTTCAAAAAAATATGAATTTTTCTGCTGCCTACATACAAACATTTCTATTGGTTTCACGCGTATGGCCTTCAAACGAATTCTGTATTCGGTTCTCTGTCACATCGCCGATATGATAAAGGTGACGGACTATTGTCGCAACCTGTACTGCTCTGTAAACATCAGCATTTGTTTATATTGGTTTGTGTGTCATAGCCCAGTCGTGAGACTCCCGAGGCGGTTCAGTGTTCGGCTAGAATCGCAAGAAAGTTGAACCAGCCAACCTATGGCGGGTTCCTGCTATTTCACAAATCGGCCACTTGAACACAATAAACAGTACTCTAACTTGCCGTGAACCCCTTAGATAGGTAACAATTTGCTGGAAGCTAGCGAAAAACAGACTTCCGTCGAGAGGCATAACTCATGCCATCGTCTCGGTATATTCTCTTCTACAACACACTGTGTGTTTACTTTTACAAGTGCTAATAATACATTTGTGAATTAAATACTAAATAAGCAGAACAAATGATTGGACAAATCAAATACATGGCATCATTCTCATGTGGAAATTTAAAATATTTCTTTCATACACAAGAAATATGCCTTTCATATGTTATTATCAGGCACACATACGTAAATTCATTCCTGATCACATAAATTACATACATACTACACACAAATATGCATGCATACATATATACATTCATACGTAAATACAGATATATATAGACATACATATGTACAATAACACCTGAATACGGACATACACACATACATTTTATACACGGACATGCAATTCATAGGTTTATGTATTTTACATGAAAATATGCATACAAATTTGAATGCATATATGCATTAATATATTGAAAATGATGTAAATAAAAACATGCATGCATACATACATACATAAAAAATGCATACATGCATACAAACATAAATACACACACACACATACATACATAAGCACCAAATTCGTTCATAAATGCATACGCAAATATTTACGTGTACCTATTTTAGAAAAAAAAACGAATTTCAAGCAAAGTAGATGAAAGATAAATCCATGCGCATTATACTTATACAATTACGAATTATAATAAGCAATTTACAATTCAATATTGCAACAATAGACATGGCTTAGACGGAAGTAATTTTTTACTTATCTATTTCTCTGTTTTAGTCATTACAGTAATAAATAAATTGTATACGCTTGTAATTGGCCTAAAAGGTATTAACGAATTCAAAAGTTTTGACTATAAACACGTTTAGTCGTTGTGACTGTTAATAAACATTGGACAATAAAAATGTTTTGCGTTATCATACAAATTTATATATCCACATGAGAGCATATAAAACGGGAAAAATAATAATTGGCAAAATTTTTTTTGTTTATAGTTCCTGCCATAACTGGACTGAAAATAAAGATGAATTAATCAACACCTAGAAAATTTGACTATCACAAAATTTCACATCTACTATTGACATAATGCATCAAAGAAAAGTAAAACACAGACTAGTTACACGAAAGTCATGACGTATTTATTGGAATCGTTTGAGGTACTTCGGCATCAACACATAAGGACAGAAAATTACAGCTTCCAAAGACAAATCCCAGGAAAAAGTTTCTCGAAATCTAGTGCTATAGAGAAACAACCTACCTCAAATCAACTTCAAAATTCCATTTAATTGCACAGATAGACATGACTTGGGCGAAATGATTCGTTACCTTGCCTATTTTGTTTCCGTTTCTAAACGTTATTATAAAAAGGACAAAAATATATTCGTGTAACTGGCTCAAACTTATAAACGAATCCAGAATTCAGTGACTGTAGGTAGATACGAATGAAAGTGTATTCAATAGAAAATAATATCCTATTGCATAATTTAGTTGTATAATTATTTCTAAATACAATGTGAATTATTTATTTAGCACAGTATATATATATATATATATATATATATATATATATATATATATATAATCGTGCGAATGCCTGCAAGGGTGTTAGGTGGGTGTCGCATTTCTAAATTTGATTCATATAAAATGATGTGTAGTTCAGCCTTCAGCCCGTGTGTCGCAGTGCTCTAATGACGGCCATAGAAGGGAGACACGACACTTCTCGAGGATCTGAGGACAGCTTTCTATGTTGCGCGACCGGTAAACTACCAAATGAGACAGGTATTCGCCTCACGCGCGCAAACCATTACCCGAAACTTAAGTTGTGATATTTGATTAAATGGTGTGTTCGGTAGATTTGCAATCGTGAGTTGGCGCTTTGCACGATCCGTTTCGCGAAGATTTGATTGATCCGCATTTCCAAGCACGCGTGGAGCTCGTCTACTTTGTGCCTGGGTGCGGATTCGACTCAATGCGTACTTGGCATTGGGGATCAATCGGATCTCTGCGAAACGGATAGTGCAAAGCGCCAACCCACGATCGGAAATCGTGGCACGCTTCACTTTGACGCCCGCGTTACGCCATCCTCCCAAACAGATGTGTTCGATAGATGCTCTAGTTGGTTGTCGAGAAAACATCTGCCATTCGGGTGATCCACCGGCACAAATCTGCACTATGCATCCTTTTGGAATGATCACTCTCGGCTGTGTAATGCGCGTAGTTGAGGCCAATTCAATGTTTTAACCTCGGCGTCTTGGCAAGCGACTGCAGTTGCGCGTAGGCGCCCACCTAATTGTCCTTCTCGCGTTCAATCAGGTTAGCATTTTGCACAGTGCTGACGATATCGGCGAAAGGAGGACGAGTCAACGCCTCCGTGGCCCAACAACTTCGCATCACATCCGCCAGCGCGACAGGCGTTCCTGAGGGTGCTTGAAGTCGGAAGCCTTCGGCAATGTTGTTTGGTTGTTTGTTCAGCGTGAGTTCAGCGAAATACGGCAAAAAAAACAGGATAGGCAAAGCGAGGCAAGAAAGGAAGTAATTACCTTTTAGGTACAGACGAGGACACGTTTTCTCTTCGTTGGTCAGTTTGTCAAAAGTTTAAAAGACGAACACAGCACTGAATCGCGACAGAACTTATAACTAATAGGACTTTGTTTTACAATTAAAAATTAATCGATTGCTCGGGTGGGGGTGACAATTGTGTAAATCAAGGTTGCGAGCTGGAAGTAAACAGCAATCCTATTCTGTATTTAACCAGTCGTCGAACAACATAACAAAACTACCGCCAGCCGCAACGAACTGACGCGTTTCGACCTTCCTGGATCATCATCAGAAGACGACGGCAAACTGACTAGCGAGGATCAGACCGCGATGATGACCATGGAAGGTCGAAACGCGTCATTGCGTGCGACTGGCGATAGTTTTGCTATGTCGTTCGACGACAGGTTAAATACAAAGTGCTTTGTTTTTTTTGGCATTTATCTAGTGTCCGCCAGCTATATATTTAATAATCTAATCATCTCCTGTGAATTCAACGCCTGATTAATTGTAAAAGTTACGCAGGTTTAGTGAAAACAAACATAACGTTATGCTCGCGATTGTACAAAAATTGAGCAGTCGATATTTCTGGTCAATAATAGGAATATAAAATAACTATGGTGAGGGGGGGGGCACAAACCGACTATCTGATGTCCAGTTTGGCATCGAGCTATGACGATGACT
>JAQBSW010015114.1:0-10359 GCA_029291075.1 Eudiplozoon nipponicum | reverse complement strand
GTCCTCGATCAAAAGCCGAGTGGTGAGGGGACACCACCACTTGTACCAAATTCCCAAGAAACTCCATGAAATGTGGAGCCGGCTTATCCTAAAAAACGAGTCAGCCGCAGTAAAGAAAAGTAAGTAAATTAATACTGGTTTAGCTAAAATGAAAAAGTCACTTAGAATACCATATGAGTAGTACTAGCCGTTTGTTTAAAAAAATGAAATAGAACATAATCGGCAAAGGCGCAATACTTCTTCAATAGCCGACCACAACGCTAAAAACTGTCGCCCTGTGAAGTAGGTGGAATTCTGCGTGATTTTTCCACAAGTGCAAAATCAGCTCGACATACCGGAATGTGCGTAACGCTATCTATGTGCGTGTTTTTCAGATTGTTGTTTTCTAATTAAAACAAGCAGTATAATTTACAAATCTTAATTCGTTATATAAATAACCAGACAGGTAAATGAAGTTAACGCCCGGCATAGTATATGTTTAATGAAGATGTCATAAATGAAATTTACGTTTGAAAATCTTACGCATTTTTTGTTAACTTTAAAAGATCAAATATGTGCGTAGTAACTGCGAATTGGAATATTCAATTTACTAAACGATTTATTATACATTCCTTAAGAAAGATCAAGAGAGGTAGAGTTATCATGAGTAGAGTGAATCATTACGAGGTATTTTTTATAAATCTGCTTCGTATTTATCCTTCAATTGCTTCTGAACTGCAGCTACAAGATTCGCTGCGAATTAATTCGATGCATTATTACCTAGGAAGAGAGAAAATGTACTAATTAAAAGTATTGCTTCTGAGTGATTGGTAAAACATTGAATACTTTGCGACATATTAAATATATTGGTACTGAAAATAATTTGCTTCTAAAAATAATATTCATTCCTCTTTCTACACAGAATTTCAGTTTATTGTATACATAATCAAATCATCATCAAACAAAAATTTCCTAGCGGAGAGTCGCTAGGAATATTATTAGTGACATTCGACATACGAAATATTTGCACATAATTTTTAAAAAATTAAATAGGAGTATAATATTAGTCCAAAAAAATATTGAAAAAATGTTTTACGTAACCTGGATTGCAGGTTTTTATAAATGTTAAGTGAAAGTTTGAAGAATGGTTACCATGAGTGGTTTAAAACTGTCAGTACAAAACCCAGACAAATTCCTTCAGCAGACAACTTGTGAATTGTTCATATAAACGAGAACTGTCAGCAAAAATCGTAAGATGAAAATTAAATCGAGTAAGTGTCATAATAATTTAAGGCTTGATGATAATGATCTACTATCATCTCCATCGCTAAACAGCTACGGTGTTTGAAAAACTATAACGCAAATTAAATAGGCAGGTAAACGAATTTGCTTAACAGCCGTATAAATGAAAATTAGCTTCAGTGGTTTACAAATTAAATAATCAATATTTTGCATGGTTATATGGTGGATAGCTTATGATAGTGTGCGAGACACTTGCTATCAAACAGAAGGTGCTGGATCTCATTAAATATTAATTTCGCTCGCATAGTATTTAATTCAAATGACAGAAGATTAGTAGAAATAAAAACATGGCAACGATGAACGATTCGTCAAAAAGTTCATTCGAATCAGAAATAACAAAAGAATCAAAACCTATAACAATATGCTTATCAGCAGTATCATCATCGCGTGAAGAAGAATACTTCCCCGAATAAAAAAGGGAAAAATGGTACATAATTTGCAGTAAATGATGTGGCAAAATTTCGCATGGGGTTAACTGGCAAAAGCTGTAGTAAAGAAGAAAATGTTTAAGAATAAACGCAAATACACAACTGATATTAAAACAACGGCAAATTGTACAGGAGCTTTGTTATTACCTGCGCACGTAAACAGCTTAGTTAATGGAAATTTATTAAAATTAACTGCGCCATCTTGTCCAGATGTTATAAACAACGCAATCTTTCGAAAGCTTTACACAACACATTTAGAGAATAATTGCAAAAGAAATCAAGAAGAAAACAAACAGGCTTAGAAGTGCGTAAGTGGACTGAAATGCGCATGAAGTGTCAAACTAGCAATAGAATATACCTAGTCACAAAATAAATTAATGTAAATGCACTTGTCATATAGTGAAACAGAATCACAGAACTCATTCCAACGTATTACCTCAAACAAAATTTTTACATGCAAGTATACACCTAAAAGATGGACAAAACCAAAGTTTATGCTACCGTGCAATAACGTTATATCTACTGAGTTAATTGCCTTTTCCATACTATACAACACTTAGTCTATACTGACAAGTATATTTACATAATAGGTCAGGTGTTTATATCAAGATCAGAACCAATTTTCGCCTAATTCTTTATGATAGGCAGAATTGCGGATTCTGTGTGTAAAACCATCCTGCATGCAGAATCCACTTACTAAACATTCCCACAAATTCTGAGGTTATTGTAGATTCTGCAAGATCTTATGTACTGACTTCACGCTGTATTAGGTAGACAGGGGGAAAATGCCTTCAAACTAAGTTAAAAGTAGCCAAATAACTTAATCTAACTAGATTTATAACTCATACAGTGTAATCCTCTTGTATTTCTTTAATTCAATAACACATCCAATGCGAGATTTATGAATGTCTTCCAATGTCAGGTCGAAGATAACTAGATAAAACAATTTTATTAAACTATTTTCACGCAATTCATTCCGAATCAAAAACTGACTACTTTCTAATTTCATGTATATTTTTCACAGGAAGTAATTTGAAGCAATGTGACCGAAATTTTAGAATGTTTGAATCTTAAATGCAACAACTATGGACACAAAACCGTACCGCTCAATACGAGCAAAAGTAAATTTCAATTTTTACTTAATGCAATGTTTATTCTATTCTAAAATTCCGTTAGTTTACTTTAATTTAATTTCAATTCAAAAGTTGCATGTTGTCTAACTATTAATGACAAATGCATGCTAACTCTTTGAAATTGTATATTTGAAGCGATATTATTGCGGATTTGCCCAACTCCAAAAACTGAACAAGAGAAATCCTAAATCTGTCGCTTCAGTGGCGTTGTTTGAAAATTAAATTACTCTAAATCATTAAATAATTAAAATTTAAAACATAATGCATTGAACAAAAGTGGCATCTCTTATATGCATAATTGCTCCATTTACAGCAAATGAAATCAAATGCGCAGAAAAGCAGGTAATGTCTATTTCTATGTATTGGGTTTCTTTCTCAGCACAAGCAAAATAATTTAAGAAAGCTGTTTGTGATGAAGACCAGAATTTTTTAAAAGTTTATTTCAGTTTCGATTAAGGACCCATAAGCCAGAGAAATTGCACTTTCAAATTGTGCCAGTACTTCTACTACTAAAATATGAAATTACCATTCCCACTGATGAATATCCTGTTCACACAAAATGCATATTTGCGTAAAGTTACCCTTTATTCTTACAGTTTTTAACATACTATCCCATTGCCAAACTAAGCATGAATCGCATGTGCACATGAAATTTTTTTTTTTCGCTGATGTTGTTTTGGTCTATTCTAATGGTCAAATTGGAACTACTCTGTTACTATGTACGCATCACCTAATACACAATTGCATATATAATATTTCATCGCAATGAAATGTCATAACTGTTATCGATCAAGGCCAGACTGCATTGATTTGCTAATGTATCAGGTGCGCAGAAATAGTTGTAAATTCCAATTTTGGTGAAGATTATCATTACTTGAAATCCATTGTGTTGATACCATGTACCGACTTGGCAAGCATAGTTTTGGTACCAATTTTAGGCTCGGTATATACTACATATATATAGAGATTTGGCACTGAAATTGCATTTTCAAAGACATTATATGAAGGTAAATCAATTACTGCTTGAATACGCATCCGTATAGTGCACATACTTTGACCAAATACATATTGACTATAGGGCGTATTTCAGGCTCTATATGTGAGTCGCTAGTATGCTCGAAACGCATGTGTATATTAGATTTTACCTTTTATATGATGACTATTTTTTATCCTTTTACAACATTTTATTAAATACCAGATTTTATACCCGATGGATTGTGCTGTATTTCTAAGATCCCGCGATTAAATTCTGGCAGTGGCAAATCTAGCCGTAACTGATGAAGTTCCAATGCATACGGATCCGTTCCAACTGATTAATTGAATTTTCTATTTATCGAATATATTTTATTATTATATATATATATATATATAATAGAGTTGTTTAATTGAGATTTAATAATAAACGGGACATATATGCATGCAATGTAGGCATGTGCTTTCAGGATTATATTAATGATTTATTAAAGATTATTTTTAAATCATCATTCACCAATAGGGTAAAATAATGTTGCAAACACGAATTGCTATTAGTAACGAATATATTTTATGCTATCTGAAGAAGCTTTACCTGAAATGGCACCTTGATACCGATAAATGCTTGCATTTTACATCATGTTTTTTATTTCTGTCTAATCCCACGATAGATAATCAACATAAATGGAAGTTTAAAATGATGAAATGGAAACTATTTGAATAAAATAAAATGAAAAATAAATAAAATAAAAAATTAATTAATTAAAACGAAAAATAAAATGAAAAAATGTAGATTACCTCAGTTAAAGCCTTTGTCGCTCATTTCCACACACCTTAAATAATAAATTTTAATATGGTATAAAAAAATCTATCTGCGATGAAAAAAATCATTCATAAAACAGAAAAAAACATAGATTACATCGACAACCCAAAGAATGTAAGAAAATCCATGAGAATGAACGTTTCCAAATCCCACTGACAAACTGAGATAATGGTAGAACATTAAATTAAACATTTTAAAAACGAAGGTTTTTGTCAAATAGATTATGATAAACAATGACAAGTAAATCGATTAATTAAGCACATGGAATTAAGAACAATTTGTTTATAAAACGAATAATTGAGGAAATGTTGCAAGAATTTCACTAAAGATAAATAATTTTCTATAAAACTTAGTGCGAATGACCGGAACGCCATAGATATTCACAGCCAAGTTGTCGTTCTCTCGGTTGGATCGTCAAAACCGGAATCCATGCATTAAATTCAATATAACCTTTCCGAAGTTTAACCAAATAACTCATATACTCATTAAACATGCAAATAAATTTTGAAGTCAAGTAAAAGAATATAGTATATTGCTTGGTGCCCATAATTACCTTTGAATGGCCGAAAGTGAGCAACGTCTGCAGACGCGTTTTATGGATGTGGGATAAGTAGTGGCTTTTTGAATATTTTTATCATATCTACTTACTTAGCAGAATAACATCGCATTTTTGCAAGTCTACACTATTTGTGCCATGACTTACGCATATAAATTCAAAGATTGCTATTATAAGTTCAATTCTGTGTTAATTGACATTAAGCGCCATTGTTATGCCTTCGCTACAGAATATTAACAGCATTACATATTTTAATTTATCGTTACCAGTTTCACCATTCTTTAAAATATGAGAACAAAAAAAACGTACTCCATGGAATAACATTTATTAATAAATCTTATTTCTACCTGTATCTAAAGCCATTATTCTGAATTGTTAGTACATTCGTTCATCCAATCCCAACTGTACATTTGTCGTAAGCCATCTCCTCTGTGTTATGTCAGTCTTTGTTTAGCGCAATTTAGACCACTCCTTTTGAGCAATTTAAACCATAACTTTTTCTTAATTTCATTTGGTGTGTCATCGCTTTCATTTTAATTGCCCCGTGATTGATTGGTGTGTCGTATTTTGCGGAACGTAGGCTATTTTTGAAGGCCTGTCAGTAATGTCTTTGTTCCAGTCCAATTTAATTTCTTTTTGAATTATTTTCTGCACGTTTAAGCTGGGCTTTAGATTATTAATTGCAATAGGTTCAGAAGCCAGAAGCATTTTTTCTGTTTTTGCCTTGTACAGAACTGAAAACCTGTTACTTCTAACAGCATGACTAAAGCTAAGTTTCCATCAATACAGGTGAGAGTGGTGTTCAACACAACAAAACTGATGCGCACGAATGACAAATATAGCCTTACTGTGACGTCAACACCTTTGTCTGTATACAAATTTCAATGTACCTGCAACGCTCAGTACATCGGCACATCAAAAAAGAGACTCGAAACTAGAATAAATCAGCATCTCCCTCAAAAACAATTAGAAAGGGTGTAGCTCCTGCACAAAAATCAGCAATTTTCGAGCATGTATTACTCATGGGTCAGACTGGTAGTAGTAACAATTTTTCAGTTCTGTACAAGGCAAAAACAGAAAAAATGCTTCTGGCTTTTGAAGCTATTGCAATTAATAAGCTGAATCCCTGCTTAAACGTGCAGAAAATAATTCAAAAATAAATTAAATTGGACTGGAACAAAGACATAACTGACAGGCCGTCAAAAATAGCCAACGTTTCGCAAAATACGACACACCCATCAATTACGGACGCAATTACAATGAAAGCGATGACACACTAATTGACGTTAAGCAAAAGGAGTGGTCTAAATTGCGCAAAACAAAGACTGATGTAGCGAAGATGAGATTGGTTACGACACATCTACAGTTGAGATTGGAGGAACGTATATAATAACGAATCCAGAATAATGGCTGTAGATCCTTGTAGAAATAATATTTATTAATAAATGTTATTCCATGGAGTACGTTGTTTGTTCTTTCATATATATATATATATATATATATATATACATATAGACTTTCATATATATATATATATATATATATATATATATATATAGATTGGTCCGCTTGCACAAAACAGTATCTAACTTTGTTCTAGTTGTGCTCAAAAGTGTAGAAATATGCCAATCTTGGAAAGCGCGGATAATGTCAAATTATATACACAGCAACCTAATAAATTCAAGTTTAATACCAGCAAGTTCTAAATATCTTCAATCCACATTTTAAATACATTGACAGATTTAAATGAACTGATCAACATTTCTTTTTTTACATTTTTTATAAAAATATCGATATTTTTTATAGTATATTGAAATAAGTCTTAAAAAATTTACTTTGTTCATAACCAATAAAATGTAGATAACCTTTATATTTCTACAGCGACTTAATAATCTACGGAACTGCGACTGTTATATAAGATAAATTCCATTGTATGCGTGTATATGCTTAGAGATAAATATGCATACGAGTTCGTATGAGTATGCAGAACCCATCTCCAATAAGGTAGGTATACTGAGAAAGAGCCCCTGCAGACAATAGTGTGTTCTGATAGTCATAATTGTAATGGACATTCACAAAAGCAAAAGAATTGAATATCAGATAAAATTTAATGTTTTGCGCACAAAACTGAATCTAGCAAGCGAGAGATTAAAATGAAGCACGTTTAGCACGAAAAACCTGAAGTAGAAAATAAGCATAAAAAATTATCGCCTTAGATAAATCATTTAACTAGAGAATAAATTTTATTTTCAGCTTTACCAATATTTCATTGGTACTCTTCTAGTTAATGCCAAAATATTTTAGTGCACATGTTAATTTCGTTATGTATTTTTATTTAATTAACCACGAAACACTCGCTCAGTTGCAGCAAATAATTTTTTTATCAGACTTCCCCTTTCTCGCGCAATTAAATAAAAACTCAGAAAAGTGATAATTGAATAATTTTCTTATTCTGCCATGCTTTTAGGAAATAAACCCACCAGTTTACATAAATGATTCAATCTGAAAGTTCAATTTCGTTTAAGTCTTAATTTAAGTTGTAAATATTAGCATAAATTACTGTGTTAAACTTTAATTTTATATAAACATATTGTTTATCGCATTTAGTGATAATAATTTTTTGATATTTAAATTTCAAATAGTTAAAACATCTATTTCTCGTTAGCAATTCAAATTCAAACATTATATATCGAACAGAAAGGCTTCCGCTAGATTCTGGATAAGTTTAAATATTATTTCCATTTAGAGATTAGACGAAAATACTTACTTGTGAATATTGTACAATGGTTTAAAATAAATAGTTATAGTAAGATTAACTACAGAGGATCCAAAATGACGCTTGAATAATACATAAATTACTATATAATTAGATAAAGTTTTAAAGAGATTGTATTATAAATGTGACGATTTGGTGAAAAGTGAGTTGTTATATTTGGTCGGGTTTTCGTTTTGTATTATCTTGTTGCAAATCTGGGTTCACCGTACTGTCTCGTTATGGGAAATTGAATTTTTGTCTCTTCGGCAGATGCCTATTTCAAATCTTAATCTAGTTAGTGAGGTCGATATTAATAAGAGTTCCAGGATTTGCATGAAATTCTCAATATATACTAAGCAGTGTATAATGTAGATAAGGAAATTCAATCGGTACACCGGTAAGGTCCTTATGATGAACCCATCACGAACATTGCTCCATTCTGGATATGTCTCTTTGAAGTGTTTTTCTAACCTGTGAGCCACCCTACCGCATGCTACACATAATTTTCAATTATATACCAACAAGTGTTTCTTGGATTGCCTTTTCTTTAAAAATAGCGTATATGTCGTCTCTTTAGATCTTAAGTTCCAACTAACCACTTCCAATCTGTTATTAAAGAACATAATACACGCTACCTGTGGATGAGATATTGAATTGAACATTGAATGCGTGGGCAACGAAAAAATTATATAAATCAGGGTTGCGTGTTCGATATAAACGCCAATCCTATAATGCAAACACTGTGTGTATAAACAAAGAATTGTATAATGGAAAAAGGAAATTCATATAGACAACCGGTTTCGTCTTTTTTGATAATTATTTGCGTACAGTCCTGAATTTGCCGCGGACAGGGCACAAACTTAGACACATTCCTTCTGAGTCTGTTGCTCAAGCCAGTGCTATAACTGCTGCAATATATACCAAATTTTAATTATAAAACTAGCTATTGTTACTTGGTTAGCCTTTCATTAGGGTAAAACCTATATGACATCTCTTCATAACTTAAGTTCCAACTAACCACTTCCAATCTCTCAGTACAGAACAGACACCACGCTACCTGGGAAAGTGGTATTAAATTGAGCATTTGTATAATTAAACAAGCATTGGATGCGCGAGCTAGGAGACTGACGATTTTAATCATGGTTTCGAGTTGAATATAAAAAAACAATTCTATTATATACACAGTTTTCAGTATTAACTAAGAATTTACATTATAGAAAAACAATTAATCCAGTAGACCTGTTTGGTCTTTATTGAGAACTCTTCACATAATGTCCAGAATTTGACGCGGACAGAGATCAAACGTTGGCACGTCTGATTCGGAGTCTGTTGCTCTAACCAATGAGCCAATCTGACGCACAATTGCCACAATTTTCTGTTTTTTACTAGCTAATGTTTAATGGTTAGCCTTTCCAGTAGACGGAGCCTACAATACATATCTTTAGACGTAAATTACAAACTAACCATCGCAAATCTGCTTATTTTTGGTTGTTCGTAATGTTTCAGTTTTGCTTCAGTGTGCGTTTTCAACAAAAATTTTCGGCTACCTTCTATTGCCTAATCACTTGTCTTGCCTTATTTAATAACACAACTGTTTTTACGAATTTTACTGTTTAACTGAATGTGCTTCTGCAAATTTGTCACGAATGTTAAAATCGGTGTCGTTTGTACTGATATGTTTTTTATTCGTTTCTGATTTAGTTCTGTATTATTATGATGAAATTATTTAAACTTCATAGCTGTTTAATAAATAAAGCTTCATAATTTTGTTTGAATTATTATCACCCCGTTTTGTGTCAGATGGAAGTGTTAGTTTTGCTAGCTCTGTACACCATTTGGATTATATCATTAAAAAAAGTGCTTACCAGCTTATGACGCTTTTGCTCTCACCATTAGTGTTGAGGACAATCATTGATGAAAGCTATTGATAAGCAGTATTTTAGGGCGTTTACACAACGTGTGTGGTATTTCAAGAGAAATTATTGAATGCAATCAACATGAGGAATTGTATTTTTAAATAAATTTCCTTTTACTCAATCACGGATTTTGTACTTCCGTTGTACTATACGATTACTAATATGTTGCTGCGGAATATAATGAACAATGAATTACATTACTATGTCAGAATATTTTTAACATATGCGATGATTGCAAAGCGCATATGTTACATAAGAAAGTTACCGTAACTCATCAAGTGGAACGGCTTCGTTTGTATTGGAATCTCAGAAAATACTTGTTGAAATTACCGCGTCTTCGGTTCGAACCAAGGCACACTGGAACTAGAGTCTTCCAAACTAATCACAACGCATTTACTCTGCGCACTACAGGTAATATGCAATAATTAACTGACTTCACATCGTTCTCAACATGAATTTTCAACAGATCAACACCAAGCTATCATTTAAGAAAAT
>JAQBSW010015113.1:0-10362 GCA_029291075.1 Eudiplozoon nipponicum | reverse complement strand
CTATTTGTAATTAGCAGACCACTCCTTAACTGAGCTCCCTCAAATTCCTGATGTACATAATCTCATCTCGTGTGCAGAATGTTGTAGGGGAGAGAGAAAGTATCGAACCTTTTTTGTTGTTATAACTGAACTGCTATTATGTCACGGTAATCAAAATTCAAAACTGCTAAAACAAAAACTTTGACTGTCAAACACTGTATTTTATTTAAAGCCGGGAACTCTAATGTATAAAATGGTGTAGGAGATATTGCGCACATAGTAACAAATTAGTTCGAATATGGTGCAGAAATTTATCTAGATGGAAGGAGAGTGAATTTCATAGCGACGCTTAGGTCAAAGATTAAAGAGAGAAAGGTAGAGAGAGTATGGAAAAACTAATGGTTTTCAAAACTAATCGTAAGCACAATGCGAAGTTAATCAACTCTTAGAAATAATTGCATAAGAATATATGCTCATATGACTAAAATAATTCATTATACCTATATACATATATATATCTAAATATAATATTGTCACGTCTTCATATATTGCTGACCGTTTCAGTATCAGTTTTTCGTTAGATTTTTAGACAAATTTATGTTTTAAAAATATAGTGGAATATTTTTTGGAATTTTCTTTGTTTTAATCGTCGAAGTTTAAAGGTTCAAAATGAGGACTCTAATAATCACTTTTTAATAGGTGAGCAGTTTGGTGGTTACTCTTTTGCCTTTTTCTAGCACAGCCATATCTTTTTCCTGAATTTTGATCTTTGTTTGCAATTGTTTGATAATGAACCTTTTGAATTATGCCCAAATAATTATTTCATTTTGCATCATCGTGAGTTGTCTCAATTTCATCTCAAGTAAATCGCTTGGGTACTCTGTTTTAAAATCTTCATTTTAGTGAACGCATATTGCGGCAATAAGTGAAACGATTAGCATTCACAATCTGCTTTAATAACAAGCTTGTAATAAATCTTACTTTCATAACAACATTAAATGTGAGGATGCAAAGTAGTTAAAAGAAGGACTTAGGAAAAGTAGTGTAAAAGTATGTGTTTAAATAAATAAAGAATTTACTTATTCTTAAGTTTGTCATCGTTCTAGCAATATTGTAAATACGAATCTAGTATCACAAAGGCTCTCTTATGATTGAAATCAAAGCGCCTCTACAAAATCAACACATCTGAAAATTTATGAACGGGTTTATTTAAGGTTATTATTTAAGACACATAATAAGAGCGATATGTAACGTGGATATATGACTGAAAGCAATTTAATTTGATCTCAGTTACGTTATAAATTTTAATTAACGATGAACTAAGTGTTTTATTGTGCTAGTGTTTGATATTTCACTAGCGATTTTATTTGCATTGTTTGAAATGTGAGTTATATCAAGTATTCACAATTGTCCGTTTAATCGTCAGTTGTATTAAGCACGCTGTTCGTTCTGACGAAAAGAAATAATTTTAAATTTTTATAATATGATAAATATGATTCCTTAATATGTTTAACAAAATATACATTACGTGATTTATTCACAAAATAATTTTCTATGGTAGGAACGGCAGTAAAAACAACAATATCACCATTCTCATCATCATCAACAACACCAATAATAAAAATTATTTTGTTAATAAAGGACATGTGGCTTAACTGCTTACTCGATCATGGTACATATCAAAATTTGGAAAATGTGTAAGTGTGGAGACCCTTTAATCACTACCAAATGAGAACCCTTCCGATGCCAGATTCGAATATCCAATGTTACTAGAATAATCACCAAATTTAAAACAACAAAATTCCTCAGCACCTTATATTATGCTAATGCTTCTAAGTACTTCGGTTTACTGCTCTTTAACCTCGTACTTCATGTTGATATGCATAACATTAAAATAAGATTTACTACAACAAGATACGAATACTCACCGTTTCACCGATTGCCACCGTAAACCTGTATAAAGGTGAAGACCTTGAAACCAGAGAACCCAATTTACCTGCAACGAATTTGAGACCATTCCCATGTTATCTATAAGAATAATTCAAATTCCGATACTCAAAATGATGTGAAATTCGTCAATTCCATAATTTTTATCAAAATTCTGTGTAGGTAAATAGATAAACAGGAAATCACGTATGTCTGTACTAGAACAAAAGAATGCCGTACCTCTTCCAAATAAAATCACAATAATATTAACATCAATGAAGAAAAGCCCTAATATTCGACAATTGAAACAAAGAAAATTCCAATAAATGTCAGCATTAAAAAACATAACTTTGTTTATGAAAACAGCGGTAACTTCAAATGTCCAAAAATAAAAATTGATTAATTTTTATGTGGGTAGTTAATTGATCTCCACATACACCCTCAAGTTTAAAATGTATGCCATCACAACGTAGTCATCATTCTTCGGTTTCTTAACGACTCTTCCAGAACGAGTTTTTACATATCGTGCTTGTACTTCACTAGATTTCACGTCCATATTGTCTCGGTCTCTTTATTCTGTTGTCTTCACTCCTTTTTCACGTTTGTTTAGCTCTTCCTCCTTTTCCAAAATCTTTGAGTCTGATCTCACCTCAGCCCCTTGATACTTCGATGTGCATTGTTCTTCAGCATCCTTCTACATCCAGCTAAAATGTGTAACGCAGCAATTCAGTGCTACACACACTTCTGTGTCATTCCTTCTATAAGTGCATTTTTATCAGTCATACGCTTGACTTTGAATAGCTCTTATAAAATGGAATCAGGAAACTTCGTCTGTTCTCGTTGGTTATGTATATATGTGATTCAAACTTTAAATCTGAAGATTCATAACAATTTGTCCTTGAATTTCTCCTCTTGATTCGAGCTAAGAGACTCATTTTTCTCCTTAGTGCACCTTATTTCTCAACACAAAGCAAATAACAAGTGTCAACAGATTTGGAAAGAGGATTGGAGTAACAGATGACGATTGCAGCTTTCAATTTGTAGTGATAAGGTTATGAATTAAATCTTTAAGAGGATATTTTAATGATAAACTTTTGATGGAAACAATAAGAAAATGAAAAAAAATTCAGGAGTAGATTTAATTTACTGATCAAAAGAAGATTTAATAGATATAACTGTTTGGTATAAGAAAGTTATAAGAAAACAACGTAAAGTTAAAACCTGTTGCCGCGTTTTACCAGATTTTTAAACTAACATAGACCATCTGAACCGACAGTTGAGAAGGTCATTAAACGAACACTAGTCGCGCGAGCAGTTATAAAGTTTACTTTTAATTAAGGTAGCGATCTTGGTATAAGCACCTGACCCATTATGTACATATATCTGTCAAAAAACCAACTATTGTATAATGTGGAAAAGGCAATTTATCCAGTAGACCGGTTTCGTTCTTATTGAGAACCCATCACGTACTGTCCAGAATTTGCCGCGGACAGGGCTCGAACCTTGGCATGTCTGCTTCGGAATTTGTTTCTCTAACCATTGAGCCACCCTGTCACATGTTATGCACAATTTCCAGTCAAGTACAATGTATGCAAGACTACTAGAGGTGAGAGCCGCATATATAATTTTGCTTTTCATATATATGCAATGCGGTTTAAACCTCGCTAGTCAGTTTGCTGTCATACTCTGATGATGATTATGGAAGATCAAATCGCGTCAGTGCATGCGGCTGTCGGAAATTTTGCTACTTAGTTCGACGACTGGTTAAATACAATGGGATTGGTGTTTATTTCATGTTCCACAACTTGATTTTAAAAAATCTCAGGTGTTTACCGTCAGAAAATTGACGTTTTACATAGAAAAAAAACCGTATAGCAAGTATGGTGTAGCCGAGTTTATAAACAAATATGATATCTATTTACTAATTTCTTCAAATATCAGTAAATTAATTTTTACACTGGCGTCGCCAAGGTAAACAATCGTGTCTCAAATGTGTTTGAAAGATGAATTTTCCCTAGACGAGAAATAAAATAAAAGCAGAGAAAAACAAAGAATTCGCAGCAGCAGTAACACTTCAACCTTATAAAAGTGCCTCGTGTAACCTGAAGTAGGTTAAAAGAATTAAATGTTTCTAAATAATATAAAGTTGAAGAATACAGAGTTGTTCCAAGATCATTGAATCCTTGTGTTAGTTGGATCTCGATAATGTCATCAGATACTGAGTCATGAGATTTTGTGAAACTTATACCAGTAATTTAGCTAAATATAGAGCTTATATATAATGAAGATAATAATAAAAATAATAAAATGTACGAGAACGTGAATTAAGAAACACCAATAATTTATGTACATCACTTTAGGTTCAGGCCCAGAGCTCGACCAAGTTTTTCCAGCTTGTATAAGTCAGGATTCTGCTCTTTTTTCCACGGTGCTTCAAATATGACTGACTAACCTATGTTAGTTCATTTGGTAATTATAATAAAAGCCACAGCTGTTAAACATACGTGCTAGTTTTCTATTATATGTTAAGCAATTACAGACGTTCGTTCATCAATTGTTTTGACATCGAAGTTTAAATTTAAATGCTGTCTTACTCATATTATTAACTGCCTATTCGATCAATTTACGTTCGTTCTCTGTAAAATCTATGAGGGTGCCGATAACTAGACGCCGAATTCGAACTAGCTCGGCCTATAATAATACTCGTAGAAGTGTATGACGCCAACTTAGGCGCAGTCTAGAGGTCTCGAATCTTTTAGGACCAGGAAGGTTAAAGGGATGGAAGAATCATTCGCATCAGGTAATAGCCGCTGTTTGTTCTAATTTATCTGCGCAGCAGGTCCGAAAAAATTTAAAAGTTGGCGGAACTAAAATTGATAGTAACAACCATCTTATAACCGATAAAATAATTCTTCTTGAACACTTCAAAGCACGCCTGTAGAAAAAGTGTGGAATGTTAGTCTCGAAGATCCATCAGAGTTAGAAATACTGGATACAATCCTAACTCTTCAACGTCTCATAGCTGAAGGTCCTGACGATTTGCTTCCGAACTTATTTAAAGCTGGTGGCCATATAATTTTGGGAGCGTTGACTAATCTTTTTCTTAATATATGGAATGAGGAGACCGTGACTTTTTTGCAAGGATTCGACTATCATTCCTATCCTTAAATACGGCAGCCGCCATCGGTGATATAATTTTCGTGGTAAAAGATTGACTACAGTCGTATCTAGTTTATTTGTTTCGATTACCTTACAAAAACTTAGCGCTTTGCGTAAATCACATACTATAGAAGAACAAGCTGGATTCCGGTCATGAAGCAGTTGTATTGTAAGTACTTTTATCTTAAGGCAATTTGTTGAACTGCGACCAACATTAATCGTCTTTGTAGAACTCAAGGATGCATTTGACTCAGCGAATCACAATGTTATATTCGATATTCTGTCGGAAAGTGATGTGCCCACAAAATATGTAAATATTATACAAGGAAGTCTATAAAACTTTGCTACAATGTATCTATAATTTAAATGATATACAAAAAAATTTACTGTGTCATTTGCGGGAACTATGGCGATTAGCGTGCTGCAATCTATAATGATTTATATACGGGGAATGATGGATTACAGATTGAGTTTGCTGTATGGACGCTTGAATCTGCGAATTTTCCTGGAAAAATAAGAATCGGTGTTGTTTAATGAGACGGAGGACGAGGGTTGATGTGGTGAATTTTATCTGGGTGTGGGATATCAACCAAGTTCTAGTTTTGTGAAGATTATAAAACAGCTCATTAGCTTACTGAGGACATGCATAATGCAATACACTGTTTGTTTCTTTTTCTAAAACAGAGAACATGAGATCAATAGTTGATAAAATAGAGGAAAATTATATGTTATGCAGTTATCGGCATATTGCGATATCTGACTTGGCGGAGGACTCACGGAAAGCTGGTCATATTATAGCTTGAAACGTCTATGCATCATGCATCATGCAGAGCCATACAAAAGCTAAAAGTGACTAATCTTTCACTGCCATGAAAGCAAAAGTCGTTCATGGGTATATGTGGACTGTAAAAGAACACTAGGTCGCCCATTCCTAGTAATAATTTTTCAGTTCTGTACAAGGCAAAATCGGAAAATGCTTCTGGCTTTTGAAGCTATTGCAATTAATAAGCTTAACCCATGTTTAAACGTGCAGAAAGTAATTAAAAAAGAAACGTATATGATCGCATTGGCACATGTAACTGCAATAGAATGAACTGGTAATAAGATATTCGATTTCAAAAATCAGTGGATTAGGTTTTATTTGTAAGGAGAAACGTAATAACTTTTATGGCACTATCTTTTATATGTAAACGCGAGTTAAATAGTTTTAAGTTTGATACGTGATCGCACTTGGGACTGAAGATAGTTTTGCTATATTGTGCGGCGGTAAAATACAATTTGATTGGCGTTAATATCAAACTCAGAAACGCCATTTAAAAATAGTTAGCATTTCAGACGCAATCAGTGATTTTTAATTGTACAACTTATGCTCATGTGGCGAACGCTAAAGAAAGTCAATGCTCGTGACGTGTAGAAGTTGTGCTACGGTATTTTTGGTGATATATAATGTATGAGAAACTACTTGAGGTGAGATCCGCATCTATCATTTTTCTTTCCATATATATGCATTGCGGTTTGATCCTCGCTAGTCAGTTTGCCGTCGTACTCAGATGATGATCATGAAAGGTCGAAACGCTTCAGTAGATGTGACTGACGGTGATCTTGAGATTTTGTTCGACGACTGGTTAATTAAAGTAGAAGTAGCTTTCTTATCAAGCTCGCAAACTTGATTCAAAGGACTGTTATCACATTCCATGCAATCAAAGATTGGTAAATATTTAACCTGAAATATGTGGCACAATCAGAAAAATATTAAAGGTTACGACAATATAGAATATGCGCAACCGATATTTACAGTAATGTACAGTGCATGGACGACTACTAAAGGTGAGAGCCGCGTATTCACTTATGCTTTCTCCATATATGTATTTGGGTTTGATCCTTCTTGCTCAGTTTTCTGTCAAGCTCTGATGATGATCAAGAAAGATCGAAACACACCAGTGTGTGCAATTGCCGGAGGCTTTGTGTGATTGGTTAGATTCAATGCAATTCTTGTTAATCTGAAGCTTACAAGCTTGATTTATAGAATAAAATACTACTGCTATATCTTGAATTTTTATTCACTGTCTAATAAAAATTAGTTCTACCCTGAGGTTCTGACCATTTTTATGATTTTGTCTATAGTTATGGCTCATTCATTATAGAATTAAAAAAAATTATTTTCTTGCTTATATCTTCTGTTACTTTCAATTTATACTTATATTTGATGTTACTACATCCATTATTTATCCCGTATAATAATAAAATCCGTTCAAATATTTTCTTCTGCTGTTGGCGAATATACGTGGCCAAACAAAATTTCCTTACGTGAAAACATTATTACCACACGTTTTCTCTCCTTCTCTCTGTGGAACTTTAATTTTAACAATTATTTCAACAATTAAAAAAACAGTTTTAAAAAGAAGAATAAATTTTATTCCAATCTACTTCACCTTTTATGGTTTTCACCCATTCCTTTATGTGGACTATCGTAGTTATCCTACCTCCCAGTCCACATTTGCTTTCACTGCATGATTGACTTTAACTTGCGAATCGTTACCAAAACTTAATTATGTGAGTAGAATAATAAGCGTTGGAGTACTCACCATTGCACAAAACGTAACAGGCCGTACTTATATATTGAGTATATATATGGAGTCTGCTGTAATCTTCATTCCAACTTTCGATGAATAAATTAAGTTATCGATTATCTCAACATAGTTAGGAATTACTTTTTTTATTAATAATAACTACATATAAGCATAAAGAGGCGAAATAAATGCACGATTGACTTATATTTTTTGTAGCTTATTGAACTTTTATCATTCTAATTTAATTAATTTTATAGTTATACAATTGAATGCCTGAAGGTTTAATAGGCTTACATATTTTGCTGTCAATACATTTCTATATCATTAGTGGACAATTACGTGTTTGTAATCATTGTACTGTTTTTGTTTGCAAACGTTAAACACTCTTTTCGGTTGTGCAAATAGATGGTATAAAAATACTATTAAATGTCACATTACAAAGGATTTATTTAATGGATGATCGCAATTGATTGGCTTTCCATAGAAATATTATTTACTCTATTAATCACACATAAATAAATTAAAGTTCAAAACTTAATTTTTCTTTGATTTGAAAAAAATTCTTTCTATCATTTCACATATGAACGGTATTATAAATTTGGTTTAAGTTCACCACTCCAAAAGAAAAAAAGTATTATTTATTAGTTTGATTCGGTCCATGTTTATTTGATTGAATATTATTCATACACGTATAACGGAATCCAAGAGTTTTAGTTTTGACATTTAAATGTTTCTTAAATTCATGAATGTATGTTCTTGAATTAAGGAACTGTTCCAAAATTTGATTATATGTGTTTTATGGGAAAAACTTCAAACTGCAGAGCGTAGTTAATTCAATTCATTCAAGGACTGGCTTCTTCCTGCTTTGGCACATGTTGAGTGTAGCTGGATTTGCTGTGGCCACAGTTCGACCGCTTTAGTATTTAGTTCAGTTATATGACTCATCCACTACGTCACAATCAAACGCTTTGACGTTCTACCTTGGGCAGCGGAAATTCCATTTAATTAGGAGAAATGCCTAAAAGGGACTCAAATGAATAGCATTTGCCTTGACATGCCATATTTAAAATGAAAAAGCAATTCATATAAAACCAAGTCCTATCATAATCTAACAAAATAACTTCTGCAGTTAGCAGTAATAGATACAAATTGTTTATTTTAATGCAATTCACACGGTGACACACTTAAAACATAGATTGACCAAAATAATGAGTTATTAAAAACTGAAAATCGCTTAAAACGCGCGGATCCCGTGGTGTAGAGGATGTGCGAAACAAATTTCGACTAAAGGATTCAGAGATCAAAGCCTTGTTGCAGCTATTCTGACTAATACTGAGAAATCACCGATGATGACGAATTTGGCCAAGTAGGTGAAATAAGTTTAATATCGTATGCACGGTTTACTACATGCCAGAAACGTATACATAATCATATATTGTCATTAGTCTAATTTAATATCACCTTCGCAGGTGGCAGTTTGTCTGTCTTATAATGACAGATATAAAGCCGAATAATTAGGTGAAAGTTGTTGCAGAAAGCAACATCAAATAGAATCTTACAAAATAGAAGACAGAACAAGAAAGCATATTTTTATGCATGCATGAAAAGTATATGAAATACGCAGCTTCGGTGGCGTAGAGATTTAATCGCAGAACACCAAATGCTTTGTTTTATGATCCGTAAATTCTGGCTACTACTGTCTTCAATCGTGAGCACATGTAGATTATTATTTTTTACGTGCGACGTTGGCAGTGAAGAAAAATTTAAACTGCTGGAAATAACATTATGTGACATAAGTTCACGGAAAATCATTCAACTAATTAAAAAAAGTATTATTCTCTTATCCGTTGATGCTTCATGCTATTATTGGAAGAGATAATTAGCTGATTTATTTGTTATATTACTGCTGCAAAATTTTATTTATATAAAATATAATCGTAGTTAGATATTTAGGATATTTGTTTTTTCATTATGAAAGGATCACTTACAAATGAGTAACGTGTCAAACTCATTTCTGCGAATTCCGTCATCATCAATAAAATCAGTAAATTCTGAAAAGGAATATGGATCTGAAAAATTATCGCTCTATAGTGCTCCTTCAATAATTTCATTACCGTCAACAGAACGCAGTCAGCGGTCCAACAGGTAACTGTTATATTTATTTATTAATTAAGAAGTTATTTGGTAGGTAGTTTGGGTGTGCAAAATGGATCCATGCTAGGAGAGAAAGAATTTGTTAGCGTTTTTCCTGATAAGCATGTTACGCTTAAAGTTGTTACCTGGAATATCGGTTGCCGAAAAGAAAATGTTTGAATTATTTATTTAACCTTCTAGAGTTACGCAGAAGATTTGAATGAGCTCTTTACCCATAACGATTTGGTACATAATATTGACATATTTGTAGTATGTTTTCAAGAATCTCCTGCAGATAAGTAAGTACCCATTTTAATGTAATATTTTTAATGTCTTGCTTAATGTGTTGAATGTGGTTAATTCTTTCCACGACAGATGCGTGGTTTCCTTGTGTTTGAAAACTGTTTTAGGATTTGTTGTCTTATTCATCTTCGCCATATCAAGTTCTTTGGATATCATCAACGTGGTAATTACAGTACTACTACTACTACTACTACTCCTACTACTACTACCATCACCAGTACTACTAACACGATTGCTACTGATAATAGTAACACTAGTGATGATAATGATAATACTACTACTACTACTTCTA
>JAQBSW010015112.1:0-10362 GCA_029291075.1 Eudiplozoon nipponicum | reverse complement strand
GAAACAGATATTAATGAAATCTAGTAGGATACCTAGACTTCAAATAAAAATTTGGGCTGATAGCTTAGGACTTGGGTATATTTTAGAATTTAAATCCATCTTAATTATCCATCTGTCTTTAATGAAATAGTTTAACCTTAAATTTGTGCTTATTAATTTCTATTTATTTTCGTCTTATCTGTCCAAATATTTACTTAATAAGTGCCACTCTTAGGATGGATTATAGCCAGTTATTTCGTGTAATTCAGCAATTATATATTATCGCCACCTGGAAATCTCCTTTTTTCACTCATTCCAAGTTACCTTCAGTGTTGTATATTAATCATCATGTTTCAATGAGTTGAATAATTTTTTTCAAATTTTGATTAGGAATACGTTTCTCTAACCTTAAAAATGTGTTCTAAATATTAAATAAACTTACTGAAGAGTTTTGAATTCCCATGGTTACCATTAAAAGTCGATGGCTATTTTTCTATGGATCAAAACGCAATGCATATTTAATGCATTAACAATAAAAATGCGTCTCATCTTATGCAGTCTACAGTCAATATATTCAACGGGAAGGAATTTCCGCTGGACAATGACTATTCTATCGTGATCATGACGCAGTTGCATATTTTGCGTATCGACATAGATTATACAATTATGAAATCACTGATGGAAAAATGAAGCAATCAATTTTGCGGGCTTCCAAAACAAGCACTAATCCGATCGCTGTATTCAGTAGCGCGAAATATATATATATATATATATATATATATATATATATATATATATATATATATATATATATATATGTATATATATGTATATATAGGAAGATATAAATTTATATATATATATATATAATCAGTTCAACATAGTGACAATAGTTGGTTTCGGGCTGGTGTTAACAACGAATTAAATCGTAGATGATAATTTAAAATAAATATCAATTCCGTGATTTTACTCTGTAAAAACATTAAAAAACTTGACTAGACTTTCTCATACTTGCTCCATTGTTACTTCCATAGCTACCTTGGTTACACGAAGGAAATTATACTATCGAAATAATCTAATACCAATTATGTGAAGTCCTAAAAATCTGAAGTACAGCTCCGTAGATACTGTCTCGTATGCATTATAAATGCATTGAATGATTAATCAAACATTGGTGGCACGGGCGGTGATTACAATTACTATAATCATGGTTGCAATCTTGATATAAACACCTGACCCATTTAGAAATAAATTTGTCCGTATAAACTAAGAATTGTATAGTGTAGAAAAGGCAATTCATCCAGTAGATCGGTTTCGTCTCTATTGGAACTTTGGGTCTAAAAGTATGCCATATGAGCTACACCTAAAGTAAAATCTAATAGAGAAACATTGGTTAGTATATTACTGAAATTGTGTGTAGTGTGCGCCAGTGTGGCTCAGTGGTTAGGGCACCAGATTCCGAAGCAGACGTGCCCAGGTTCGAGCCCTGTTTGTAGCAAATTCTGGCCACTACGTGATGAGTTCCCAATAAGGACAAAAACGGTCTACTGCATTAATTGCCTTTTCTACACTATAAAATTCATAGTTCATACTTGCAAATGTATGTACTTAATAGGCCAGGTGTTTATATATAGATCCCAACCTTGATCGTAGTAATTTCATTGAATGGTGGCTGCTGAATTTCTTTGCAGTCTAATCATAAATTTGCGATAGATTTAATCAAATTTATATGGATTCAACAACCAAGAAATCAGTGATTATGGCCATCGTGCTCTACAACGTTAAATGTACTTGTGAAATGCGAGCTTTAACAAAAGTCATAGTACCACTTCCATGTGCAAAGGTAATATATATTCATAGTAACCTTTCCGTGTGGTAAAATAAAAAATAAATTTTATCAGGTAAAAGAACTGTTTCGTTTTAATATTCTTCTCAAATATCTACAAATGAACATATTTTTAAAAGCCAAAAACAAAACATAAAATTAAGACGTGGAGATCGTGTGAGAAAATGGATCAACTAATCCATTCCGTGCATCACCTCCAGCCAAATATCAATGCATAAATCCCACTGTAGTTTAATTATCCATAAAGCTTCGTATGTGGCTAACTCCCTTCTGTTATTTCATTTATTAATTATTTTAAATGCTACGTCTGGAGAACTTACGTGTGAGGTTTCAACGATGTGTTGCACAATTACAAACGTGTATTCACTATTCGATTTAAAACAGGCATTTAAGTTGCAATATTCACTCATTCGAGTAATTAACCTTCTAGTCGATCGGCCTACGTATGTTGATCGACAACTTGCGTATGCATATTTGTAAATAATAGTTGATGTCCTCATTAACAACTGTATCGTTTTGATTACCTTAAATAACACTCGTAGTTTAGCTGCATTAAATGTGCGTGTTAATGCCGCTTCAACTTTCTTCTGTACTGTTCGGGTAACAGTGTCCACTTAAATGGTATGTTAGAGAAAATGGCTTTCGTTTCTGGTTCTAAATAGTGTAACGACACAAATTAATGGCCGACATATTGCGTAAATTAAATTCAATTTTATTTACGTTGCACCAATGAGAAAAAAGCGAAACTTGCCGTTTAACCAATAGTGTGCAAGTAGACATATATTACTATGGCATGCTATTTAAGCACGGCAATTTACCATGCAAGTCAGTAGTCGCATTTGCATTCTGCTTTGCATTACACGTGTGCGTTCTGTCGGCTGTCAATACCTACGCTGGTGATTTGATAGTTTCACCAACAATTGGCTACATCCGTGACTCATCTTGTTGCGGTACAACCAGCGAGACGAGCCAATTAATTGCAGAACCTGAACGACGTTATCCACAACGTGATTACAGCTCAACCACTGGAGCGACAACTCAACCAGAGTCCACCCAAGGCTCTAGGACATCTTCACACTCTGAAGACTTCAAGAGAACGCATTACCAGGCCCTCTTAAGGGCCCCCTATCAGTAACTAATCTCTATTCAGAGCACCTTAACCGAGTTTGTAACGTCGTACGGCATTTACTTGAAGCCGGGGCGTTTACAAAATTGGCGACCGCGCCAGGATATTGATTATTGTTCTGATTTTTTTTTGGATATAAATCGATTAACATTTGCGTTTTCTCTACCGTGATCGTGGTCTTCTGGGAATTTTGTTGGATATATATTCGTGGATTTGTGTTGAATTTTTTTGGGGATAATTATAATAATACATTGTCATCAAAGGCCAACGGGGCCTCTGTTCATCTTTCCTACGTACAAAACGGCACCGTACGTACTCGACAGGCTCAATTGCGGATAATTTCAATTTTTGGAAGCAGTTACTGTGACGTGCTTTTGTTCTGCGCTCATTCAACTGTGGAAGCTGTTTGTGGGTAAGCGTTTCGTTAAAGTATATTTATATATTTTCATATTGCTTATAAATTTATGCTTTTAAGATCCCGTAAGATTGTTAAAATGTCAGGTCCAATTTTAGATATTGATGTTCCTGTTTGGGATGGAGATAGTGAGCTATTCTTTATGCGCGTAGACTCCGCTTTCTCCCCGTTTCCTGATTATGACAGTCATCAAAAACTGTCGAAGGTTTTTGCTAAACTACCTTCTGAATTGCAGCGACGGATTTATCCTAAGCTTGAGGCCATTAGGAAGCTACCTAATCCCATTTTGGGCCTACAAACGAGGTAGAATCCTTGCTTGGACCCACGGAAACTGAGCAGATAATAAACAAATATGCGCAGTTAGATATGCTAAATCTTGGCCCCATCGAAATACTGAGGGAATTACGGAAACGTTGGTATAAAACCAACATTTCTGACCATGAGGCTAAGGTTGTTTTTATTAACAATCTTCCCCAAACATTAAAACTCTTTGCCAGACAGCTCCCCAACACTCTCTCTATAGATGACTTATCTGAGAGATGTGAGTTAGAATATAGGGTTTTGGAACCCAAAGTGAATCCATCATCCTTTTCTTCACCCCGCAAGATGATAGACTCTCCTCTTTAGAGAGAACAGTGGCGAACATGGCCAAAGTTCTAGAAGGATTGGCCATTACCAAATCCGAGCTAAATCAAGTGAATGCTCGACCAAAATTCGTTTCCAAGTCAAATTATAATGATAGGCGGCGATCGAGATCTCCGCAATCCTTTAATAAATATGCTCCAAAGAACTGGTGTTGTAACCACCAGAAGTTTTATATGCTTGCCAAGTTTGTCTTTGTCGTTCCGAAGAATTTCCGAATGAGTGTCAATTTTCACAACTGACGGAAAGGACAACAGACCGCAGGCACAAGGGTACATCAGTATCGGGAAACGTCTGGCGCAGGAAGTAGAAGACCGTACTTTCTGCACATCAACGGCATCAACGGTGCTACAGGGAAGTAGCCAACTACAATCCGACATCCCTGTCGACTCTTTTCGTCCACGCCGAATTTTCCACATAGAGAACTAAACGGACAACGCCGGTCGCAATCACCAGCCTACTTGTTTGCATGACCCGGCCAAACAGCCCAACGAGCTTCTGCACCTTCATGATTTCAAAACTGGCGAAGAGTTCATCGTAGACACAGGTGCGGCAGTCTCAGTTCTCAAAGGTGATTCAATGGCCGAGATGTCGCTAAACGTTCTTCTCGCAACAGCTACAGGCGAGCCCATACCAACTTATGGCTGCCGGTACCGCACACTCAACATAGGTCTACGACGTGAATTTTCCCACAACTTCATCATTGCCAAGGTCTCACATAATATAATAGGTCTTGATTTCCTTTTGAAATTTTGGCATATTGTTGATCTTGCCAATCAAAAGATCATCGACCCCTCCACCGGACATGAGCAAAGATTTTGGAAACTTGCCTCCGAGCGTTTGGAGTGACAAGTCAACCAGCCAACCCTAGTGTATCATTCAGCAGAGATATCAGCAGCTCTTCGAAAATACAAATCGCTTTTCGATCTTAACAAGTCAGAACTACGAGTCTCCAACACGATGCATCATATCGTCACAGAAGGACAACCTATTGCACTCAAGAAGCGACCACTGGCTCCTGCTAAGCTGAAAGTTGCCCAAGAAGAATTCTCAAGGCTTTCGGAAGAGGGAATCATCAGACCATCGAAAAGTTCATGGGCGTCACCACTGCACTTAGTCTCAAAATCAAACGGATCGTACAGAGCCTGTGGAGACTACTGTAAGCTAAATTCAGTGACAAAATCTGATGCATATCCTATTCCAAATATTAACACTTTACTTGAAAAACTCAACGGCAGCAATTTCTTCTCAGTGATTGACCTCAGACAAGCTTACCATCACATCCCGGTAGCACCAGAGGATAGAATATCTTTTTTTTAGAATAGAATATCTTTATTTGGATTCAAACCACACATATTCCATCAAATAATAAAATTGGAAATTGTACAATATATATTAAAATAATTATCACATCACAATAATTGTGCAATTAATCTCATGTAGATAGGTATATCTCACTAGTTGTACAATACAATATATCAATATCAGAAAGTTCGACTGAAAAGAATAACATATACATCATCAAACTAGGAACAATTAAGGTATAATTCGAGTGTAACATTATGCAAAAATTGAGAACCATGACTAGCAATTGATTGTATGTAATGTTAACTAATTTGAAGATATAGTGCATAACATTTCAATTATAATAATACAAAACTTGGAAATAAAAATCTCAAGAAAATCTGTTTCCGGATAATAATTATCCTTGTCTTTTATTCAACCATGAGAAAGTATTATCATAATCAAAAAAATAAAAAATATCAGCAGGATTGCAGACTTTTTCAAGTTCAGTAGATAAAGTTTTAAAAGACATCTTAGATGGAGGCATTTCTCTAAGCCCCTTCGGCAATTGGTTATAAATTTTGTAGATTTTCGAGAAAGAGAATAACTTGCTCGCTACATTCCCCACCAAAGGAGGAGATATTGCCAAATGTCCAGATCTAGTTCCAACTTCATGACTCTTTCTTATCGGAGTCATATAGGCACCAGTCCACTGGTTCAAATGGAAAACTTTTATACAATAGCACATCCTCCGAAACCACAGAGATTTCAATGACACAAACTGTAATCCAGAGGCGTATATAGTGCAAGAAATAGGACTAATATGTTTCACAACTTTTCTTTGTACAGCTTCTATCTTATTAGACAAACCCTTTTTTAATGGATTCCAAGTAGCGACAGCATATTCTAGTACCGGTCTAATCCATATTATATACATTTGAAGTTTTATATAATTTGATAAGATATTTCGATTTATTAGTGTCCATCTTTTCTTGGCACTGCCTACTATACTTTCAATATGTCTCTCAGCAGAAGCTGTACATTGAATAGTTATGCCTAAATCCTTAATTTCTTGCATAAGTTTAATCTCAAACACATCATTAATAACAGCATCATGAAAATAAACATAATGAAAGTTTGTTCTGTTCCCTATTTTTAAAGCTCTTGTCTTTTTATTGTTTATTCTCAGCCCTAGTGTAATCAAATATTTACTCAAATCATACAAATCTAATGTCACATTATTTTTGGAGAATTCGACATTCTTTGGATCAATTGGGAAGATTATTTTTAAATCATCAGCGAATTTGCAAACTCGACCATTAAGGATCTTAGTTTCCAAATTTGCAAATACAATTTTAAATAAAATTGGCCCCAAGCTTGATCCCTGTGGAACTCCACTCGTTACTCGTTTCGATTTTGATATCAAATCGTTTACTTGAATACTCATTCGTCGATTATATAGATAGTATTTAAGTAATCTAAAAATATTCGGATCAATATTCAACAAACTAATCGCATTCAAAATAGCATCAAAAGATATAGAGTCAAAAGCTTTTGAGATATCTATAAATACAATTAATGCATCTAACTTATTCTCGTCTAATGTGATTACATGTTTCCACATGGAAAGCATATTAGTAGTTGTCGATCTACCTTTCGTAAAGCCATGTTGACATAAGTCAAAATCAGCCGGTAACATACGTTCTAAATGATCTAGTATCAATCGTTCTATTATCTTCAAAAACGAAGGGATAATAGAGATTAATCTATAATCACTGGCGCACGTTGGCTTACTAACTTTTGGCAACGGCTTAGCTACTATCGTTAATATATCGATTGGTAATTTCCCATTCTTCAAAATTCTATTTATAAAGTTGCAGAGCACATTCCTAAATGTTAAGGGTAATTGAATCAGATTATCAATCGAAATACCAAGGTGATCTTTTTGTTTTTTTTGATTTGATTTTTAACATCAATTTTATCAATTCATCACTGTCAATAACAAGTCCTGGTTCCTGGTCTCCCAAAGGGTCAGATAGTTCTATAAAATTTCTTTCATTCTGTGGATTGCATATCAAATTGCCAAATACTTCCTCCAATTCACAGAGAAATCCATACTCAGTTTTATCCACAGGTAGTATAAGCTTTAACTTTTCCTTGTATTTACTGTAATCTGTGAGGAGTTTAAATCCTAATCTAGGATTACTCTTCATTTTGGCCAAAATAATTCGTTCTGATCTTTGACGAATTATTAGCAGTGATGAATTAATTTCGTTATCAATGGAATCTAACCTCATTTGTTTAATACTATTAATAAGACTACACTTTATTATATTATCTCGTTTAATTCTTAGTTTACACAATTTCCTATTAATTCGTTTCGGTATAATGTCCGTAAACGTAGATGCCTGAAATAAAACAGATAATAACGAAGGAACAGAAGAAACAAATTCATCAGTATTCAAGAAATAAAAACTCTCATACTCAATCAGAATGCTTAATTCTCTAAAAAAAAATTCCAGTTGATTCTGGAACAGTGCACGTGTGCATTTTCAAAACTTAATTTCTGTGTTATGCCACTCAAGATGTTCCATTGTAAAATAATTTGTTTATGGTCCAATTCTTTGAAATAATTGACAACATCATAACTGTGCGATTTCACCATTTCAATTTCTATGTATATATGATCTAAGCATTGCGAACCTCTAGTTGATTCATTTATAATCTGCTTGAGATCATGGTTAGAAAAAAATTGGATAATTCACAGTCCTGTAACTTATTAAAGTCACCTACCACTACATTATAGCCATGGCAGTCAAAGATAGATTGAAAAGAATTGGTAAATGTCTGATCATCAAATAAAGTAGCATACGGCGGTCTGTAAACCGCTGTTAAGATCAGATTATCAAATTGTATAGATAAGAAATCAATGATAGCATTATCATCACTAGTATGTAAAATTTTCGCCTTAAATACAGATTTACAATAAATGAGTACTCCTCCACCTCTTTTATCCAGCGATCTGTCCTTTCTGAATAAAGAATAGTGAGGAATATCAAATTCATGGTTTTTTATATCCTTGGTAAGCCAGGTTTCAGATAATATTATAAAATCGAAATCGTTACTTATTATAAAATTACACAGTAAAAAGTTCTTATTCTTAACACTTCGAAAGTTAGCATAAAATAGAGTAAATGTAGAAAGCGACTTATCTAAACAAGTGTCGACTTTTACTGATTCAACCTTGTTGGCTTCTTTACTATTCTTTTCTCGGGCTTCGAGGCCATACTTCCTCTCCCCCCTCTGTCCACAACATTTAGTAACGATACATTTTGATGTTGCAGTCTCACTCGATTGATTCCATTTAACAGCTTGATCAGACGTTGGCGGTTTCCGTTCCTGATTGTTCTTTAACTTTTTTACTTTTGCCAACTTCCGTTGGAGGAACGTTTTGTCCCGTCCAATAAATATGCTGTGAAAACTCAAATTCTCATCTTTCTTTTTATTGATAGACTCTAATTGCATATTTGTTGGCCTTTTTGATAATTTTACAATTACAGGCCTTGGACGATCAGCTCGTTTCCCCACCCTATAGCATTTAGCAATATCTGCATGCGTCTCTTCTTTTATTAAAGTATTTAATTTCTCGACGTCTTTCACATCGGCATTTTCATCTAGATTAAATAAAACTAATTGATCCTGTTTGCTATTACGTGCTGAAACTTCGTTTGCTAATATATTTAGCATTTCTTCACCAGATGATTTATTTTTAACTAGCATATCGCCTTCCACTGTTAAATCGGCCAATTCAACCAGGTTGAACATCAGTCTGTAACTTGTCTAACTTCACAAGTAATGTCTCATTCAGTTCAACTATACGCGCACTTAATGTTTCATTATTTTTCACCACTTGCTCCAATTTCATTACATTCACAACTGCATCATTCTTCAATATGGACATCTCATTTTTTAAATAGTTGTTTTCATCCTTCAATACTTTTATGGAGTTCTGAAGATCCATAACAATTTTTTCAATATCGGAATGCGACAAAATCAGAGCCATGTCAAACCGCGCGCCAGGATATCGAGAAAACTGCAGTCATCACTCCATTTCGCCTTTTTGAATATCTTTACATGCCTTTTGGACTTAAGTGTGCTACTCAGACATTTCAAAGATTCATAGACAACATACTACGCGATGACTCTGCTTATTGTATGTCATATCTCGATGACATTATGGTATTCAGTCCAGATCTAGAATCTCATGCGAAACATCTACGAAATGTCCTCTCACGCTTATCCAACCACGGACTCAAGATCAACTGTGACAAGACGCAGATTGCAACTTTATCCGTCGACTTCTTAGGGCATCGTATCACAGCCCAAGGTATTCAACCGTTGCCGTCAAAGACGAATTCAATCAAGAATATCAAGTCACTAAGGAATGTGAGCGAGTTGCAGAAAATCCTGGGAGTACTAAACTATTATCGCAAGTTCCTTCCGGGCCTTTCAAACAACTTTATCCTTTGTGCAGGCACCTGCGGAACCGAAAAGGACTTAGCAAGAATTCCATCATTGCTCGGTCATCCGAAGACGAGGAATTACTTCGACTTGCCATCAACTCGTTAGCAAATGCCGCAATGCTAACGCATCCAGATTTCGAAAAGCCATTTCTACTCACGACAGATGCTTCTGAATTCGCTATTGGAGCCACGTTGGAACAAGAGATCGACGGAGTTCGGAAACCTATCAGTTTCAACTCGCGTACTCTCCAACCAGTAGAAACGAGGTACGACACTTTCGGCCGAGAACTTCTCGCCATCCACCACGCAATGCGCCATTTTATCGGCATCATTGGCAGTAGCAGATTTGTTGTTTTCACAGATCATGCACCACTAGTTAGCACACTTCGAAACGCAACTTCATCTATCGCCAAGTATCCTGCCAGAGTGGAAAGACAGCTTTCTCGTCTAAGCGAATGGCAATTTGACGTCTTTCACGTCAAGGGCAAACAGAACTTCATTGCAGATTCCCTGTCCATGCCAGACGTCTCTCTACAACCACCTTCGC
>JAQBSW010015111.1:0-10367 GCA_029291075.1 Eudiplozoon nipponicum | reverse complement strand
ATGCAAGTACACATATTGCATGCTATTTAAGCACGGTAATTTACCATGCAAGTCAGTTGTGGCATTTGCCTTCTACCTGCTTCACGCGTGTGCGTTCTGTCGGTTGTCAATACGTCTGCGCTCTGTCGGCTGTCAGTATCTACTCATCTTGTTGCGGGATACCGGAGAGACGAGCCAATTGAGTGCAGGACCTGAAGGACACCATCCACAACACGATCACAGCTCAACCACGGGAGCAACAAATCAACCAGATTCCACCCAAGGCTCTAGGACATCTTCAAAGCTGAAGACTCAAAGCGAACGCATTACCCGGCCCTCTTAAGGGCCCCCATATCAGTAACAAATCTCTATTCAGAGCACCTTAACCGAGTTTGTAACGTCGTATGGCATTTACTTGAAGCCGGGGCGTTTACAGATTGGTTAGCAATGTGAAAACGCCCCAGCTAGAATTAAGTGCCGTGCAACGCTACAAGAAGAAGACAAGACATTATTTGTCTGAGAACGGTTGCTGTAAGTGGTCTTTAACAGGACCTGAAAACTGTTTACTGGTGTGGAGGAAGTTAAATCCTCCGCCATATGTAAAATAACATTGACTGATAAATTTAAACCACCATGGCTGATTGAAACGAATTTTATTTAAAAAGAATTTTTTCTTTTTATTTTCCAGAACATTCTTTGTTTAAATACTTGACCTTGAATTGTGCGCCACTTTCAGTTTTCGAGTGTCTCGCTCCTTGACTGGTCTTATATATCTTGGTCTGCTGCATTTTAACAATTTTCTCTAGTAACTCGGATTCATCTCGTCAAATATATTCCTCCATAAATTGCTTTTGTTCTACTGTAATTTAATATTGGAAAGAACACGTCCTAGAACAGTTTATTTGATAAATACTGTTGTTCACGTATATCTCCTTCCAGATTATTTGTTCGGGAATTGTCAAGATAAAACGTTCGCATTCCGATTGCCTAACATTAAGTGTTGATTTAATTGGTAAACTAATTACCCATGGATAACGATATTAAATTGGAGGACGCAAGTAGGTTAGTGCAGGATATTGCGGAATTGAACCTTGGAGATGTAAACGGCAATATAAGCCTATCAGGCTCTACTGTGAATTTTAGGACTTCAAGCGATCTGGCATCTATGGGGCTTTCAGACTCGAATAGGTTAGGTGCCTCAACAAAATTTGGCGATCGCGCCAGTTCAAGTATTTTAAGTCTACCACAGTACAAATCAGAAAAACATTCAAGTTGGGTAGGAGATGCCCAAATGATATTTAGTGCTTATAATATTGTAAATCCAATGGAGAAATTTGTTGCAACATGGATGGCATTGCCTGAAAATTTCCGAAATGCCTTGGAAAATTTCAGAGACAGAACTGTAGAAGAAAAGCCGTACAATGCATTTGAGTTATTAATGGCTGAAATTCAACAGAGATATCAGCCTGGAAGATCAGCGCAAATGTGCGAACTATTACGCTTAGAAAAAATGGGGCGTCAACTACCGCCGAATTTTATGAACGCCTTTGCACAAAAGCTTCCAGGTTGAATATATCTAGAAATGTAGTCAACTCAATTTTCACAGCTGAGCTAACAATTAGGCTTAGAACAACATTGGAATTATTTGACACAATGAGCATAGAATGACCAACAAAACTCAGAGGGTTAGACGGCGTGTATAAACAGCAAGAACCACAAGTACATGCTGTAATGGCAGATTCTGTAACGATGCAGCCAGTCAGGGCAGATACCGAAAACCACCTGACTATACAAGAAACTTTGCGTTTCTTATGTAGAGAAGTTGCTAGCTTGCGTAGTGGTATTGCACAACTTCAGAGTCAGGATAAGTATAATAGACGTCGAGGGAGTCACTCGCGTCAACGCTTCGAAGGGCCACGCGGATGGTGAAAGGCACATTGCGAGTACGGACGCAGTGCGAAGTGCCAAGGTGAAAATTGTATATACCCGCGATTAGGTGGACCCAGATGGAAAGGAAGCACTAAACCAGTAGAGAGAAATCCATCACCGGGAAAAGGACAAAACCCCCACTAGTAGGAGCTGCAGGGGGGGTTCCATTGCAAAGGCTTCCAGATATGCCTTTAAAAGGCATACTCAAAGCAAAAGATGCGACTAGATCAAATAGCATCGAAGAAGAAGGCAAGAGGGTCAGATTCTTACTAAGCGGAGATCTAAAAAACATTGCCGAATTATCCAGCAACAAGTTTATCATTAAAGATGAATTATCGGGCATAGATTTTCTTATATATACGGGTGCTGAGGTAAGCATAGTTAGGTCAGTCGTGGTGGAAGCAGATTGCCCCGCATTTGATTATCAACTATGAGCTACTAACGGTAGTCCGATAGCAGTGAAAGGGATGAACGTTAGGCCAGAAATCTTCCTTCCGATGGAATTTTCTAGTAGCCGATGTCAAGGACCATATCATTGGCATGGATTTCTTGACAAATTTCAAGCTGACATTAGACCTCAAGTCTAGGACTATCGCAGAAGGCGTAGGGATATCAGCACCTACTGAGTCTAACACGTCGGCAGTTAGAACAGTTCTTTTACCTCGTCCAACAGTCGCACATGACTTTGTCGATATAATCAAGAAGCACCTAGCAGTATTTCAACCTTTCAGTGCCAAAAGGATAGGTTTGAAGACAGGAGTAGAACACCAAATAGAATTGGTGGCTCCGTTGCCTTGTTCACCGAAGTCTCAACCATTGGCACAACACAAGCAACAGGTTGCTTTGTCCGAATTTCACCAATTGCGCAAAGAGGGGATTTGTAGAAGGTCAAGTTTCAACTTTGCTTCCCCAATAATGGTAGTTCCCAAACCTGAACCGCGTCAATGGAGGGTTTGTGGGAATTATCGTCTATTAAACTCAGTGACGAAGGGTGATTCTTATACTCTCCCTAACCAGAGTACTTTACTCCGAGATATAATGGGATATGAGGTTTATTCAACTTTAGATCTCCAGAAAGCGTACTATCAGATACCAATGGAGGAAAGTTCGATACCACTCACCGCAGTCAGATTTCCAGGAGGGGGGTCGCACGAATTTCTTCGAATGCCTTTTGGTTTGAAAAATGCCAGTCAGACATTCCAGCGTTTGGCTGAAGAAATCCTTCAGAGTTGTCCATTTGCGAGAGTATATATAGACGACATAATAATTTTTAGTCGCTCCCGAAATGAACATCGTACGCATTTGGAAACGGTTTTGACCAGGCTGGAACAATATGGATCAGTGGTCAAACCTAATAAGAGTAATATCGGTTGCTCTTCAGTTAAATACCTTGGTCATATACTTTCCAAAGACGGAATTAAACCTTTGGAAGATAAGGTCCAAGCTATAAAGGACGTAACGGAACCCCGAACCGTACGCCAGTTGCGAAGGTTCTTGGGCATGATCAGCTATTATCGTCGATTCATTCCAGGTCTAGCCGGAATTCTTGGATCGTTAACACGCCATCTCACTCGTGAAAAGAGCACGATCAAGAAGTCTTGGCCTATAATCTTGAGTCCGGAAGACCGAGAAAAATTCCAAAAGGCCAAGGATATGTTAAGTGACGTAACCACATTAGCACCTGTAGATTGGGAAAAACCTTTTGAACTAATCACAGATGCCTCAGATGTTGCATTAGAGGCAGTGCTACAGCAAAGAGATCAGGACATAGTAAGACCGATTGGGTTTTATAGCCGTAAGCTTAATGATCGAGAAAAACGTTATGATACGTTTGGAAAAGAGCTTCTAGCAGTGTATGCCGCAGTGATACACTTCGAGCATTACTTAGATGGTCATAAGTTTAAGTTATTGACCGATCATAAGCCTTTGATCAGCATACTTGGTAAAACAGCTAGGCTTAATTACTCTCGTAGAGTGAATTCCCAAATAACACGGTTCGCAGAGTTCAATTTTACTGTGTCTCATATTGCTGGTAAGGAGAATGTGGTAGCCGACGCACATAGCCGACGGAATGAAGCTGATGTCGAGCTGATATTTCAAGGTCCTTTGAAAAGTTTAGATGATTCAATGCATGATTTCGTTAGTCAAATCGAGGAAGCGCAAGGATCGGATCCCCTTACATTAGTTCTGTCCAAAAGACCAGGATATGTTCGTAAGCTCATAAGTAGTAAGTGGTGGTTATGCGAAACGTCTAGAAGTCAACCACGACCATATGTTCCGTTGGAGTTACGGGCCAAGATTATCCAAGTAATACATGACATGGGTCATCCATCCATTAAAGCCACCTGATGATGATGTGGATTGAGATTCGGACAGTCGTGAATTGATGTAACCTTGCTCTGAGGCAGGTGAGCTGCAGTGGCTTTTCCTCCACCAATTGTCTAGACGTGCCGGAAGAATGTCGTCTTGCACTTCAACGGATTTGCGCAGGAACGTGGTCATCTCTTGGAGTGCCGGAGGAAGCTTCTGTATGAATAGTCGCATCAAGATTTCCTTAGGCAAGTTGGATTCAGAGGCTTTCTGCTCCATCTCCCTGTATAGCTCGGAAGGCGTGCGGCTACCTAGGGACATCTGGCTCATCAATTCGGTAAGCCTTTCTTCCCGATCTGGTGTCAGGCGCTGCTTGACGCCTCGTTGCAGGCTCCGCCAAGGCTGCGCACGTGTTCCCTCAGTGTACTGATGCCGAATGTCTTCAAGTCTGCGTCTGAAAGAAATTGGAATTGTCCCCAAAGCCCTCACAAAAAATTTAGCCCTCGTCTGAAATATTGGACACCTTGGCCAATAAAGTAACATCGTCCACCCACTCATCAAGATAGTCTGGATCGAATTGGCATATCTTGTACTGGGTCCATGTGGTGGTGCGGGTTGTTGCTGGGCTCGCCACCGGGCTTCCTGCATTTCCTGAGCTGGACATAATCTTATGTGTGTGTGAACTGTCGAGTATAGATGGCAGTGTTACATCGTCCTAACCCGTCATCGTGTGGCTGTCTTCGAGAATTGTGATCTCGAGAGGGTGGTTCGCTGTGATTTGTGGCTCAGGATTTATTTTCTTTTGTGGCATTCATCCAAAGTGCTTGATGTTCTCAAAGGCTAGATGCTGATTAATTCTTTGTTGGCTGTGAGTTCGATGAAACGGGGCACCATTTATGTAGGAGGTCTTGTAGTTGTTGTAATAGGTTTTGCGTGGTAGCTGTCTATTTCTTTAAATTGTCCTATTCCTATATTTTCATGATGGCTGTTATCACCACCCGTTCCATGATCACTTAAAGACCTTTTTCCGAAGGGTGAAGTAAGAAGACTCATCCATGTTATCAGACGTTTATTGAACGTTATGCTGCAATTCATGATTAAATTCACAGTTAATCAAAAAATCCGTGCTCTAGACGGTAACAAGTTAATAAATGGTCAACACAATTAAATTTCTTATGCACAAGTAATCACTAGAAACACCACCTGCTGAATCGTGATGAGTTCAGGTAAATGATTGAAAATGTACAATGATATAAATCCAGACTGATTAGCAATTTAGTTTAAAGTCACTGATAATGGATGAGAAGAAACACAATAAATATTGTCACTGATAATTGATGGATAAAAATCGTGTAAAAACAGTCTTAAAAACATCACAAATAATTATTCCACGGTTTGCTAGGTTTTGAGTGTTTGAATTACATGAATCCATTGAACTATAGAGTTTTGGAAAAGAGATTGAGAAACACCTGATATCCTGATGGGTAGAATCATAACTGAACTGTTAGTGGTTGTGTAAAATGTGGTTAAATCCATTGTTTGAACACAGATATATAAAAATCCACCGCATGTTACCTGTGTATTGCGCGCGGGTGTATTTATTTATTAAACAAGGCACTATTAATTACAATTAAATTTGCAGGTCAAGAAATCTCGATTAGAAGTGCTTGAAACTAACAGAGATTGTTGCTAAAATCACAGTTAAGAGAAATATTGTGTAAAAACAGAGTTAGACTATTTGACATTAAAGAGACCTATAATTGTCAAAATTGAACATCGTTGGGTTGTAACGCGGAGCCGCGTGTTACAGTAAAGCATTTTCGCTACTTTAAAAGGAATTCTGTAGTGGTTGAAGACAAATGGTTTTAATGTCTTCGGGAAAATAATCCGAGCATACTTGGTCATTTTAAGTATGGTTAGTAGTTCTAGTGAATACCTGCTTTGAAATTCGTGACAGGCTATCGTAAGAAATATGACAATGCAATGTAAGAAAAACAGAAGACGCGATGTTGTCAAAAAATATCTACTATATACAATTCTTAGATTATACTAACAAATGTATGTACATGATTATTCATATGTTTATATCAAGAAAACAACCATGATTACAGTAATTGTTGCCGCCGACCACGTAACAAAAGTTCGTTTAATTACATAAATAATTGGCTTTTTACTGAGAAGACTAAGTCGAGTACCATACGTGTATTATGAACAATGTTACAAAGTAAATTAAAATTCAGTGTTAGTCGAAATTGACCGTACTCAAAATGGAAACAAAATATAATATTGTTAACACAAGTAAATATCCAGGCACAAAACCAGAAAGTCATAAATCACGATAAATAAATCCAGAGTGATTTAGCAGTATAGTTTAGTCACTGATAATTGATGAAGTGCACACAAAGTATAAATCCTGGCTTTGATAGCTAAAACACAGTAATCCGCTGCATGCTACAGGCGTGTTGCGCGCGGGCGTGTGTTGTTTTAAACAAAACCCCATTAATTACAAATAAAATTGCAGCTCAGAAAATATCAACTAAAACCGCTTGAAACTAATAGAGTTTGTTTCTAAAATTACGGTTAGAAGCGATCTTGTCTAAAACCAGAATTAGTATACGTGACCATGAGATGAACCGTATCTGACGAAATTGGGTTGTAACGCGGAGCCGCGCGTTACAAAACAACTTTGCAAAATTTCCGTTTCAAAAATATTAAACTATAAGTAAATTGTGGCATGTAATTACGTAAATTAAATACGTATTTCGAAGCTTTTAAATTTGTAGAGACACGCCAGTGAAAGTAAATTATTATAAATTCAATACACCAAATTGTCTGTAATTTATAAATTAAAAATAAACAAGCGGTGGAGCTCTACAGACTAGGTATTCTTAGCATTTTTGTCAGAAAAAATGCCAATGATATGAGTTAGAAGTTCTGGAGTTTTCAATATACAATCACGCCATAGTTTGGTGAAATGCACCGGCAAACGCGATTGCCATTAAAAGAGCAGATTTCAAAGTCTGTGATGGTTGTGGGCTGTCTAGAAGATATATAAAAATTAGTTAGTTGGTGAGCTTGAAGTAAACACCAATCCCATTGTATTTAGCCAGTCGTCGAACAACATAACAAAACTACCGCCAGCCGCAACGCACTGACGCGTTTCGACCTTCCATGATCATCATCAAAGTCCGACGGCAAACTGACTATCAAGGTTAAAACCGCATTGAATATATATGGAAATCAAATTTAGATATGCGGCTCTTATCTCTAGCAGTCTGGCATACATTGCACTTGACTGGAAATGTCGGCTGCACAATTTCTATACAGTCACGAACATTAACTGTTTGAAGCTTTCGCTACATATACATATATTGGTAATACACTTAACAATAATTGATTGTGCGGGTGGTGGTAACAAGCTTGATTTAAATAATTGTTAGCACCACCCGAGCAATCAGTTATTGTTAAATTTTATTGCCTATAGTTGGTAATATGTCATTTGGAAGATAGAAGTTAGTCTGAAATTTCTTACGGATGGTTGGCTGAATCTATAATTGCGCGTGAAGTTTAATATAAAAACTCTAAATGATATTATCAAATAGTGTGTCTTGGAGCAATCTTTCGAACGAAATTTATCATTTTAATCTGATAAGATGAGTATAACCTGTATATGAGTCACAATAAAATACTCCACCGCTCCATAAATATTTTGCAATCATGCTGTGATTTATTTACTGCAATCTCTTTTTCGTCTAATTTCGGTACAGTAAACCGAATCCGGCTAGAACGACAGTAAAATTTTTCATGAGTAATTCGAAACAAGTCAGTGATGGCTTTAATACTTGAAAATAATAATCCTGTGATTTTCTTTCTTAAATCATCAAATAAACAAATTTCAAGGTAAATGAATGATTGTAACTGAATGGCGCTGTGGATTGGGTAACGTATACCGAAACAAGTGTACTCCAGTTTGTGCCCTATCTGCGGCAAATTCTGGACAGTATTTGATGAGCACCCAATTTAGTTAAAATCGGTCTAATGGACGAATTCGTTTGGCCAGCTATAAGAATAATAAATTTATTCTGATCAATATAAAAATAAAAGAGCTGTTGTTTATCAAAATGTCGCGGCACTGATTTAAATAATTGCTATCACCATTCGCACAATCAGTGTTTGTTTAATTGTATGACTGGGAATTGGATACCAGACTTAAAATCGACAACGCCGTTTCTAGTCCACAAAGTCTTGCCCAATGTAAAGTTAAACGAAAGATATAGCGAAACATTTATCACGTTGTTGAAGCGATCTCATCTTCGTTATCCCTGGTACCGCGCCTTGGCCCACACTGTAATAGTCAACGCTTGAATGCCAAGGATAGCGTTTATAAAGCCCGTTTGACATCGGGCCTACATGATCGCAGCTATTATTTTTATGTATTTTGTTGGGGATTTTGTGTGACCTTGACTCGTCGTTGCTGATTGGAAGCTGGAAAGCTAATTACCCAGTATTCCCCGAGGTTTTCTTGATACGGGAATCTAATTACTTGTACCGTTTTACCTTTCTGATAGGACGAATTTTTAATAGAGTTGCAGCACAAAGTTGGTTGCTGGCATCGTCATTTGTATATGCGGTGGATGAACCTAATAACCAGTCAATCACGAACCGTTGTGATGACTCTTCATTGAAAAGAATTGAGTACCACCAATGATGAATTTGGTTAGTTTTTGGATACACAACGTATGAAGTTCTTAGTCCGTCCACTCAGAACTTTGTATATGATTCTTCGTTAAGAATAAATCAGTACCACTTTATTCATGTGTGCTTTATATTCTGCCATTGGTAAATGATAATTTATCCGATTACAGCCAACAGGAGTGGCAAATCAAGATGGTCAAACGAAGGTGAGCCATGGGTAAGATCAAGCTGCCACAAACGATGTATTAGAGCTATGTGTCAAGCTGGGGAATTTGATACTGAAGCAGCAAGACAGAGCTGACTGCATGGCTACATCAACGTAAAGTAGTGATCATCCTCACCATCGCCTTCATTGTTCTAAGTTTTGTTAAGACTTCTTTTTAAATATTGGACTGTAAGTATATTATTTATATGCTTTATTTTTGTCGATTTTCAATTGCCATGTTAGTCATTCGTGTTAGTAAATTTTATTTATATTTTCCGTTAAACAACACAGTCAGTGCATACGATGACGCTTTATTTTAGACCGCTCACAGTATTTGAGTCATAAACTGTTGACTTAGTTTTTTCTTTCCGAGCTTTGGCTATATTTATAAACTGTTTACTTTTATTAAATTAATTATTCGATTATTTAGGACACACATGGCCGGACTAGCGTGGCGAGACTTGTGAATTATATTGTGTATTATATTTCTGATCTTTTACTTTGCATGTCAAAATTATATTTGTGTGCTTCTAAAAAAATGTATCGTTTATTGTGAATAATTTTCTGAATAATATTATGATGAGGCTATGTAATCTGGCAATATGTTTTTGACATTTTGTCTTTAGATCACTCTATTTCTAACCGTAACTGTTATAACGTAGTAAGGCAAAAGGCGTACAGTGAAGAAGTTGAACTATAGAGACGATGCGGACGGATCGTATTGGAATGGTTCAAGTCGCATTGAACATTAGACTTAGGCAGTAATATGATATCATAATTTCTGATAAATTGTACACAAATAGCAAGCAAAAAGTAGTTAATCATATTCCACAAGGCTAATTAGAATACGAATTGTGGACTAGTAAATCAAATTTCTGTTTATGTGGGCGTTTTGGCACACCTGAATTGCGAAACTGTTTTATCAAAAATACAAGATCTGTGTTTTAACATAAGTAGACTGAATTCCAGTTTTATTGTTCCTAGAAGATAATTCGGCAGCCTCTGGCGGCATAAAATCTAAATTTAACCCATCATGACAATTATTATAAAACTAATAAATATTTGTTTTTTGAAAACTTTTAATGATGGATGAACTGAAGAAGGCAGCCGTCAAATGCTACGGAAATATCTTCAAGGAACATAACAACCGGAATTCGGTCTGTGTTAGTCACAACACAGATCGAGTAATTCATTAAGTTCATCGGTTTCGTCCTTATTGGGAACTCATCAAATAAAGTCTAGAATTATC
>JAQBSW010015110.1:0-10369 GCA_029291075.1 Eudiplozoon nipponicum | reverse complement strand
AGGCGTGAGGTATAGACAAATGGTATATATGATGATGGAGGATCTTCAAGCAGCTGAATAAATTTTCTTTCCTGTGATGTAAATGATCAACGGAAAAACTGCAATTCCCTTCGTGTTCTGAGAAAAACACGAGGATCCGCTTAGTTATGAAAGTAGCTTTTGAACAATATGTCTTCGGTAGTTCCGCAACTTTTAAAACCCTATACAATTGTAGTTAGCCACGGTGGTCTTTAATTCGCTATTTCAACTGAAGATTTACTCCTTTGAATCACATTCATCAAGTTATTTTTTTAAATGCGAAACTATTTATGATTCAGTTGAATATCTTTGCACACTTTCGAGTAAATACTAAGAAATTTTTTGTTTGTGTTTAATGGGATCAACTGTGTCGGTTATCCTCGCTCCATTATGTCTAAGTTTAATCAAAATCACCAAACAAAACTAACACAGAGCCGTATAAATTGTAGTTTTTTGCAATTGTTCATAAAATATATATTCCACTAATTATAGATACTATTCGGTCTAGTTATGAAAGGCTTCATCTTTCGTTTTTTATGCGGTGGATAATATATAATACATATCATCATCATACTACTGCATGGTCTGATCTAGTTTATTTTAGATTTTTTGAAAGACGTACGTTTGTTTTTTTAATCAAGCATAGAAAATATTGTTGTTTTTTTACATTTCTTCAAGCAATTAATTCAGAAGGCGCGTCTACTATAAAAGTAACAATAACTAAATTATTTTTTTCAAATTAAGTTTTTTTTTGAACTGATGACGTCTTAGGATGTGGGAAACGCGTCAGTGCGTGGTATCTACGATTTTTTGCGATGTTTTGCTCCTGCTTAAATAAAATAGTATAATAAATTATAGATATCCAGAAATCGTTTTCTAAAAAATGTTCTCACACTCCACGCAATTAATAATTAGTTTATCGACTAATCTATTTTATTTTTCCCATATATTTTCTAGATTTACTATATATAAAAAACAAATACATCAAACAAGATAAGATCAAGCTAAATTATTTTTCTGCTTGGAACTGTCAAAATATAGTTATGCTTCAAAAGAAAATGTTTTACATTTTATTACTATGAATTTGATGTCACGAATATTTAGTATTATAAACATTTGTAGTATATATAATTCAAGTGAAGTTTGCGATTCAATTGTATCTAATCTGTCGCAAAACGTAACTAAACCCTCGTTAGTCACACGTACTAACGGGTTTCGACTTTCCATGGTCATCTTGATAGCACTTACTATAATTAAGGTTGCGACCTTGATATAAGTACCTGGCCCAGTAATTACTTACATATGCCAGTATAAACTAAGAATTGTATAAAATAGAAAAGACAATTCATCCAGTAACTACACTGTACAGTTCTTAGTTTATACTAACATATAGAAGTAATTAGTGTGTCAGGTGCTTAAATCAAGATCGCAACCTTGATTATAGTAATTGTTATCCCCACTCGCGCAACTAATCTTCGTTTAATCATCAGAGCACGATAGCGACGTTAAAGCATGGTGAATATATATATATATATATATATATATATATCTATACCTGCTCTATATATATATATATAATTGCTAATTGAGTTTGATTGAATGTGTTATTTAAATTTATTTTGTTCGACGATTGGTTAAATGAAATGTGATTGGTGTTTACTTCAAGCTCGCAAACTTGATTTAAAGAATTCCACCATCACCCGAGCAATCAATGATTGTCTAATTTTATTATCTTTATATATATATATATATATATATATATATATATATATATATATATATATATATATATATATATATATATATATATATATATATATCAGTGGTATGATAGATACAAAGGGCTAATGGTCGTGACTCCGGAGATATTGTGCAGCCAACATTTCCAGTCACGTACAATGTATGCAAGACTACTAGAAGTGAGAGCAGCATATCTTATTTTGCTTTCCATATATATGCAATGCGATTTAATCCTCGCCAGGTAATTTGCCGTTGTACTATGATGATGATCATAGAAGGTCGAAACACGTCAGTGCGTTGCGACTTGCGGAAGTTCTGTCGTGTTGTTCGACTACTGGTTAAACACGATGAGATTGGTGTTTACTTCAAGATCGCAAACTCGATTTAAATAAAAATGAAAGCTTTGTTTTTTCTCCAGATGAATAAATATTTTAAAATTTACACACATAACTCTGAATAATTAAGTAAACATAATTATATATATAAATAAATAAATAAATATATATATATATATATATATATTTATACAATTATAGAAATTATGAGCTTAAAACATAACGAAATATTTGAATGGATAATGATAGTCAAAATATGCTGATTTACATATATACCAGTTTCAACGCGATTAATTAATCTGTGTTCAGATCCTGAATTTCATACTTAGGCAATGCTTCTCAGATAGCGGCCACATATAAGACTATTGGAATAGAAAATAATAATAATCAATTACAACGGATAAAACTAAATGGAATATATCAAAATAGAATACAAATAGATATTTTTTGAGATAATGTTGAACAATTACACGCGAAATTTGCAAATGCATGTATTGCCCCATAACACGGGTAGATTTTTAATAATTAACGCAATTTTAAATATAATGGAAAAAAATTGAAAAGTCAGGTTCTATGTAACACGAAAATTATCACACGGTGACTCCATATATGTAATTAAAAAATTTATTTGAATCGAATATTTCATAGAATGGAAGAAAAAGTTAGTGTTAACATATTAAGAAAAATGATTGCCATTATAGCCGTCCGTGTGAATTAAATATTTCACGAATTTAATAAATAAATTTACACACTATATATACAGATTGTTCAAAATTAAATAGATGGACTAATTAGACAGTTTATAAAACGTGTGCCTTAGCACAGTGGTCAAAAAGCAAAACGCACGCAGGTATACGTTAGATTTATACGTTAATCTGAAATAAAAGAAATTTAATGAATCCTGGCCCGATCCAAAGAAATACAAACATTATAAAAAGCTGCTACAAATACATCCGAAAAAGTATCGATAATGTTCAACAGTATATGGTACATAGTTAAATTTTATAAAGCAATGAAACCCCACGCTGTGGCCTCTAATAATTTTGGACCAAGTGAAATAACAAGTAAAAATATTATGTAAGCTTGCATTTATCCCAAAATGTTCATTCAAGAAACATAAGGAGAAACAACGTCTCAACACTATTTTACCTCCAAAGTTATGAGATTATTTAAGAAATATAAAAATCATATATAAAAATATAACACATATAATAATGACGATCATATCATGAAATCAGCGCTACCTCATGGGTGCAATCCAAAGTATAAAGTAACAAGTATGTAATAACTCTATGCCACATAATCTTATTGCTGGTAATTATTGTTTCGTAGGGGAGCTCTATTTCGCTCCTCCGTAGTTCACGACTTTGTCGTCTCCTGTATCCTGTAGCATTGAATTGATGTTGTATTGCAGTTCTGTTTTTATGAAGACTTACTCGCCATTAAATATTTCTGCAAGGGAATATACTATTTTTTCTATAGGACATCATTTTTTCGTTTACTGGGTTTACACCGAGCAAATTATTATAATCTTATATTATGTAGACAGTAAATCAACAGCAAAACCCTTCTAAATCGATAGATCGGATAAACAAGTAGCGAATGTAACAAGAGCTCGAAATCGCAGATTTTATTTTTTGTGAGCAAAATGTGTAATTATTTCCACATTTGTATTGTGCTGGAAACTTTGTAGTCGTATATGTCCAAATCAATGCGCTCCACTTTTTCAGAAACAAATTCGTTAATTTGGCAACCTGTTTGACAAAAAATGGACAAAATTGAATGTTTTGCTAGAATCGAAGTGTCGGTTAATCTGATACACCATTTTGAGTGATAATATACCATATTTATCCTCCAAAAAATGTAATATACCGCTAAGAAGACGTACAACTCCCGGCTCTTGCATTGCACTACATCGCAAGCATTAGGTGGTGATATGTAAGCCTCAATAATCACGAGATTTGGCGAAACCGCTGTCAGGGCTGAGCACGGATGGCCTACTTTCTCGTTGCAGAAAAAGTATATAATGATACGCTTCAAAAGGATGTACATCATCCGTCGTCACGACACAAAAACACAATTTGTTCAGTGTACTATGAAGACAGCATCCCATGTTCATAAAACGGCACTCAGGCCAACATTAATTTACGATGCTAAAAAACGAAAGCTTGATTTATACCGGTATAACAAATTTCATTTTTGCGACCTCCTGACCAGATAAATCTACGTCATGTTAATGTGTGTAAGTTTGTGAGCCTAATATATATATATATATATATATATATATATATATATATATATATTACTGAGAATAATTTGTTTTAATGTACTTACATGCATGCGTAAGTTCAACCACATGAATTCACATTAAACCACACAAGTTTCTGACGTTTCGTTTGATAAGTTAGCATCATACACACACACACACACACACACACACACACACATATATATATATATATATATATATATATATTCGTGTGCGTGCCTATAGAAATGCGAGGTCTGCAGTTGATCGATTTAATATGTTTTCCTCACAATGCGATGTGGTAGGCCGTCATTTAGTTGTCTGTCTTACAGTTAAATTTCTACTTTTAGCTTTATTTTTAGTAGCGTTAGTGGTGTATTTAACCAAGCATTACTGATAAAAGCGTAGGTTTCTGCTACTAAGTTAAGGGTAGTCAGTTTCATTTCTCCGGGTCTCTGATTTTCCTGAAATATTTTTATCTTTATATAATAAATTTGAAAATGTCGACATGGGATTAAGTTGGATTGCATGCATAGCTTATACAGTAGCAAACAAGGAGAAATAAATACACATTCAGAAATGCACGCGTTTACGGCCAATACACTATTGATTATGAAAATCATGTACAGACTATGTCGTCCATTTAAAACAGAGAAAAGCATATATAGATACATATAACTGATTGCTTTAGCAATACGTCGTTCATTTCTGTTTCATTTTTGAAAAACACCTGGCGTTTGTAAAAATGCATTCGTTCATTGGCGGGTATGTATCTCCACTTTTCCTGCTGTATTTAATATATTATACTTTATTAATAATCAGCTAGTTTCTCCTAGATACTGCTCAGGATATCTATTGCATCTATATAAGTAAGCAAAATTAGACTTGGTCTTTTTTAAAGAGCTTATATTCCACATTTATTTCTAACATGCGCTTTTGCAAAAAAAGGAATATCATCTTTGTAGTAAGCATCGGCGTTGATGCTGCGTTTGGAATTTATCTTTTAAACATTTAAATAGGGCGTCTTTTTTGAAAAGGTAAAATTAAAATATATAAAATAATTTAGTTGGGTGCGGCTGCATTGAATATTTCCTGTGAATATGCTTCGTGTATTCTTAAATAAATCTTTTGAGCAGCCAATTTGCAAAATAATGTTATTTTGAGCACTTTAGGTCTGCTGGATAAATTTTGGATCAAATTTAAGTATGGGGGGAATTCGAAATGTATGTGCTAATAGATATACGGCGTAGTCTATATCTACCTTTCGAATGCTTTTCCTTTCAACGTACCAGTCTCCTGTCGCAATATTATTATGTAGAGTAATGAAAGATTTTAGATCAAGGGTTTCCAGCTCGAAAAAATCTAAATAAGGTAGTCAACGCTATTGAAGTTATAAAGTCTTACCTTTATTTCTACATTTTTCATTAACCATTAAGAACGTGTCATAGAGATACTCCAAATATGCATGGCTATATATTCAATTTACCTCAAATGGCTTCAAGGATATGAGAAGCCAACTGAAGTGCTTAAATGAACGACGATATTCATAGAGTTCCTTTTCGAAAATTAAATTGATCTATCAATAATTTATTTTATTGAACCTATCTGATATTTGTAGCTCCATTTGAGTTTGTTGAAATCACAACTTATGAAAGCACGTTTTTCATTAAATTGTTTAATGCAATCAAGGAGCTAACGCAAAATTGATGATTAGTATTTTTTATTCTTTAGAATTCACAACGCAAAGGGAAATAATAAACTTCATTTGTAATACATTTATTCGCCTTGACGGCATATCAATTTGACAAAAAAGTATCACTCTTAATCTACTATTGAAGAGAGCAAATTGAAAATTGTAATTTTTTCAATTATGTAATTAGTTTTTTGATTCATATCTAGTAAGAAAAAGGCAATTAATTAAAAAAAAGATTCCAGAAAAAAAATAATAATAATGTTATAGAATGAAGATAATTGATGCTAGAACTTTAATATTAGCCAAAAGCGAGGTAGCAAATATAACAGGGAAAAGTGGATATTTACAAATATTCATTAATTATAAATGAAATAGTGATTACGATTCACTCGATGCGAGGACATAACAAGATTTGGAAAATACTTTCCATTTCTTAACATAAAAATTTGAAAAAACTATTTAAGCATGCTGAATATTAATGTTTTACCATAAATCCTAACTGCCTACGCTCAACCATAAAATAATAATTTATTTGAGGCCAAATCAATTTTATGTCAGTAATTTGCATATTCAAGAAACGATATGATATATTAGATTCAACTATAAATTTACTTATCAGCGGTTTCTGCAGCATGAGTTTCATTGTGTTGTAGCTGCCTATTAAGTAGATACTGCACGCTGTTATTTTCTAGAATGTATTAATACCAGCCATCTGACTATTGCTCAACGGCGAGCTGCTTTAGTCTACGTGTGTCAAAATGCGTTACACATTTAATTTTTGCATGACCACCATTAGGCGAGCATCGACGAGCTAATGTATGTGATGTCATCATGTGAAAACAATAACTGGCCTTTCCTATATTGGAATGGTGATGATTTACTATTATAATTGTACGCAATAACAAGTGTGAAACTCACCTAACTAGTTTATCTGACGAGAGACTTTTTTAACTTTAGGCCTGAATCACGGTCGAATAGATAGTTTATATAAGTTAAATTGGACCATCACTGGGAGATACATCAACAGGTGGACTCGAAATTTCCGTTCAGGTGAACAAAAAATGACCTATATATATATATATATATATATATATATATATACATATGTATATATATACAATATTGTTGTCAAATGTGACGTAAATATATAAAAATAGTGCACAAAAGGAACAATTTTTCGTTCAGCGGACACGATCAATGAAATACGTTTGGAGAAAAAGTGACAAGAAAAATGTTTCAGCTAACGATTTTTTTGTTTTATTGTGATATTTTGTCTACTCAATCTCGATTTTGATTCTATATTCAAAATTTCCTACAAAGTTAATTTATCTAATTGTGTCGCTAGACTAGACAGAAGGGCTATTACGGCACCTTTACGACCAACTAATAATATGAAGCAAGCAGATCAATATCCAACTTGCAAAGTCACCAACTTGTGGTTAAGCCTAATTTTCTCTTCCCGCGCATTCATTACATTTTCTACTGATTATAGGATTCTTTTGAAAAGCACCATAAGTAGATGGCGTGCTCCGAAGTGTTCCAATAATTCTGAGTCATTAAATGAGCAAATTGATAAATTGCCTTAAGTGAACTAAAAGAGAAAGAAGTGTATGCATAGGCTTTGCTTTAAAAAAATTGACTTACAGCTTAAAATGTATCAATTGCATTGATAAAATACCCACGTGATCGAGGGCAAAGTTTTGCCTTAGTTTGTGGCATATACAAAATAAAGTAGCACGATAAATTATACAGCCTGGCCAACAAAATTATAAATTTAACTTAAGCATCAAGTCCCAAACGTTTATTCACATAAAAAGAGATGTTTGCTCATTCAAAAAACTTCTTGTCTGTCATTATCGTAATCCCGTTTGTGCTCTATTCTTCCCTAGGGAATACTTTCACTGACATTTTATTTCCCAAACAAAACAACGGTTAATATAGAGCAAGCAAAACTGCTTACTCTATATGAGGCGTGTACAGCTGTTATTCTAAGTAGAAATATTTTTGCAATTTGAGACCAAAAGTTCCAGTATTTTTCTAACAATTTACACAAGTGTATTTATTCCACAGCGCCAAAAGCTTATAAACGAGTACTTGCACGTTTAATGCTATAAGTATCAAGCGCATAGGTCAACAGACAATTAATTTCGTCTCTCCACATGGCATAGTCTAGCTATTTGTCGTTGCACCATTAACATTTAATTAGGTAAAATTTTCCTGAAAACAGGACAGGGTGATTTTTATTGGTTTTAGAAATTATTGATCAAGTCATTTACACATTATGTGTTTATCAATTAGTCCAGTCAGTCCGTTAGTCATTCATTAATTTATGGTTCTCTGTGTGTGAAATGGTTTTGAAGTGTTTGTTTGTTTATTCTATCGAAATAGGTTGGACAGTTTTGGATGAAAATTGGATCAGAGAGCATATGGAACAACAATGTTATCATTTTATTTACCTCAACGGCAAAAGTAATTGTAAACACAAAATGTAACTTTTAATGAAATCAATTGCACGTTTTAATTATTAGTATTCCGCTGCTACGATAAACAAACTCATTTCTATTCACCTTATCAACAGACTACAATTTGTCAAGAAATTAATGTCCATAAATTTGATTCCTGCAAGGATCATATATGTTCCGTCACTGAAACCTATGGCTGGATTCTTGCAGAGTAATTGGGGCAACTAAGGTTCAGAACGATATTCATATATATATACTTTACTTTACTTTACTGCGGCTGATTCCTTTTGGGGGATAAGCTGGCTCCATTGATATCCCGGATTATACCTCTCCATGCCGGGCGGTTGGCAGACATTTCGCAACATAAAGAGGGCCAATGACGCTCCCAGTGACGTGGACCATAAACATTGTGTAAACCAAGGAGTTCCACGTCCGATTTGATTGTTGCAAGCCATGTCTTCATTTGCCCACCTCGGCGGCGACGCCAGTTTGCACATTGACCTGGGTTCATCACCTGCCGTACCAGTTCGTCTTCTGGTTCGTATAGTACGTGCCCGAACCATTGAAGTCGACGATGTTGGATCCAGACGGATAGTTGCATAATGTCACCGCATTGGTGACGAACAGATGCGTTCGATATCCGGTCTATCCATTTTGTCTTTGTGATGTACCTGAGGCACCAATGGTCGAATACTTCAAATTTTTTGGAGTCTTCAGAACGTAATGGCCAAGTCTCACAGCCATACAGTATCACAGGGCGAACAGTAGCCTGGTACACTCGGATTTTCGTTTTGAGGCTGATTTCACTTCTTCTCCAAAGTGAGTTCTTCAATTGTAAGAAAGCAAGTCTGGCACGGTCGATGCGTGTTCGGACTTCATTCTTTGCTTGACCAGTTGGAAGCATTTTTAAGCCAAGGTACGTAAAATCGTCGACTGTTTCGATTGGGTTGTCGTACACCGTGAGCTGCTCATCAGATGAAGATACACCGATGGCGAAGGCTTTCGTTTTGTCGGCATTGATTTCCAGACCAACGGCTGATGAAAACTGGGCCACTTGATCCAAAACGGTTTGCATGCTCCCAAAGCTGTCAGCAAGGAGAACAACATCGTCTGCATAATCCACATCCGTCAGCCACAGGTTATTTGTTACTTGAACGCCTCGGAACCCAGTTAGCGCGTTGCTCAGAATCTAGTCAACCGCATAATTGAACAATATGGGTGACAAGGGACATCCTTGTCGAACCCCTGTGTACAGACTGAATTCATCCGATTCTTCTCCGTAAACACGTACTCTGGCTTTGGTGGCTGCATAGTAGGCCTTGATCAGATTGACGAGTTTTATGGGCATTCCGTCGAGCAGCATGATGTTCCATAGGGAGTCGCGATCAACAGAGTCAAAAGCAGCTCGGAAATCAATGAAACAAGCGACGGTTGGTTGTTGAAATTCGTTGCGATGTTCCAAAACTCGCCGTAAAGTAAAGATCTGATCAACACAGCCTTTGCCTGGGCGGAATCCACCCTGATCGAGACGGGTACGGGCATGCCGCTCATTACAGAAGCGGTTCAATAGAATCGACGCAAACAGCTTAGATGCGGTGTTGAGAAGACTGATACCACGGTAGTTTTCGCACCTTGATCTATCACCCTTTTTGGGAAACGGTAGCAGGATTGACATTCCGAAGTCTGATGGGCATACTTCCTGTTCCCAGATAGAAGAGAACAGTCGATGGATTGATGGCAGTAGTGTGCCTATACAGGCCTTGTAGATCTCTGCAGGAATTCCATCTTCACCGGGGGATTTCTTGTTCTTCATGCGCTGGATGGTCGTAGCGATCTCAACCTCAGTTGGGGAAGAGCAGTCTACGTCGTAGCT
>JAQBSW010015109.1:0-10372 GCA_029291075.1 Eudiplozoon nipponicum | reverse complement strand
TCTAAATATAAAGTATGTAGAGGACATACAAATTTTAAACATTTCCATAATACTACTTAACATCATTTTACTCCCTTCTAGTATTTCAGGGTATTCCGTTAGACAACGTTGGACACACTCTAATGCAACCTGTACCGGAATGTTCGTATACATAGATACCACATCCAGGCTTGCCAGTTTATCATTCTCTAATAATTTATATTTACTAATAATATCAGTAAAGTGATAAGTATTCTTTAATGTATAATCTAGAAAATAGGTGTATTTTCTTATTCTATGGCACAGAAATTTGGACATTTTATAAGTTGGAGAATTCTGGACATTAACAATTAACCTAAGTGGATTATCTAGTTTATGAATTTTTACTAGACCATACACTCTAGGAGAGAGTGAATCTCTTTGTATTAATGATTTACCAAGTACTGAATCCAATTCCCCAGATCCAATCATTCGATTAATTAAAGCTTTAACCTCACCTTGTAATTTGTCCGTTGGGTCCTTATTTATTTTATGGTAAACTTCTTTATTATTTAATTGTACGTACATATATGTTTTTATACATATATGTATTTTATATATTTATATAAGGTGTGAATAAATAAATATACAATTTGATTAATTGGTCAAAAAACAGCAAGAAAAGAGAAAAATAAGAATTTATTAGAAATATTGAAACGTATATATATATATATATATATATATATATATATATATATATATATATATATGATTGTAGATATTACTGGCTAATTGTTGCTTATATATATATATATATATATATAAGTATATATATATATGTTTTTATACATATTGATATGTATTTTATATATTAATATAAGGTGTGAATAACCTAATAAATAATTATTACTAATGTATATATATATATATATATATATATATATATATATATATATATATGATTAGGGAGGTTGGACTCATAGTGTTGCTTATATCCATATATATGTTTTTATACATATTGACATGTATTTTATATATTGATATAAGGTGTGACTAACGTAATAAATATATAGTAAGAATAGAAAATATTCATGTTTAACAATTAACAATGGTCCTTCTTCTAAATATATATATATAAAGGTGTTACGATATTATATTTAGATATATATGTATATAGATATAATGAATTATTTTAGTCATATGAGCAAATAGTCTTATGCAATTATTTCTATGAGTTGATTAACTTCACATTGTGCTTACGATTAGTTTTTTGAAAAACGTTAGTTGTCCATACTATCTCTCTCTTTCTCTCTTTAATCTTTCACCTAAGCGTCGCTATGACATTCACTCCTCATCCATCTACGAAACTTGTTGCTCCATATTTGAACTAATTTGTTGCTATGTGCGCAATAACTCATACACCATTGTAAACATTAGAGTTCCCGACTTTAAATAAAATACAATATTTGTCATTCAAGGTTTTAGTTTTTTATCATTTTGAATTTTGATTACCGTGGCATAGTAGCAATACAGTTATAACAAATAACAAAAGGTTCGATACTGTGTCTCTTCCTTACAATATTCTGCATACGAGATGAGATTACGTATACCGGGAATTTGAGATAGGTGAGGTAATGATTGGTCTGCTAATTATAAATAGTTATATATTGAGTTTAGTTACTGAGACAAATTCTATGATTAAAAATAGTGTTGAGTCAATTATATATAAATAGAATGGTTTTGGAACGAGGTTACCACATTTGCTTAAATCTGCTATTGTGATCAGTGTTGTGTTGCCTGAGGATGGTGCTGGAAAGTAGGCACCGAAACGTCGCCAGTAAACAAAGATGTGATAGAACCGCATTTTCAGTTGAAAAAAGAAGAATTCAACCCGATCAAAGACAAAACAAAATCGGAAAGTGTGAAGAATCGGATCTTTGTGTAACTGCCCGTGTACAACTATTACCCGCGTACGCAAAACGCGGCATTGAACTAATCGAATTGTACACACCGCAACAAAATTTCAAAAAGTATTTGACTAGCAAAGATATTTGTTTGTTGAGAAATAGCTTTATTTGTTTACCATGTTATTGATAATGAATGTGTGTATGTGCAATATTCCATCAAAGAAATTTGCTAAAATGGGTCTGGTGCTTGCTGCATATATTAGTTTCTGGTTTTTTTTACTGTTTGGATTTTATAATGCGTAGGGCCTTATTTACCATATACTCTGTTATATAATTGAGATTTCCACAGTATATGTAGCCGCACAAAGTGATAAAGGGTTGTGCTGAAGTTAAACTGAGTCACTATCCTGCAAGATATCCGTACTAGTTGTTTGCAAAACTCAAATGCGGTTCTTGGAGTAAGCTAATAGTTGAGTCATCATTTTGTTTTTCGTTAAATTACTCTTATTTTAGAAAAAAAGTCCTGTTGTTTGCAGAGATTAATTGATATAAATTTCGATTTTGAGTATGTATCTGATTTGCTCAATCAATTTGTTTTGAATTCGATTTAGACAAAAAATCTACAACATTTCAAAATGCGCGAAGAATCTAAGCTTGTAACATCTATCTTAACAAGAATGAATTCTTGAAAAGAAACGTAGATAATCAAAGTCCACGAAAATTTACTTAGTCGGAATGTAAAATCAAATTTTCTGGCGTACTAGCTTTTCCAAAAAAAATAAGCTACTTTTTAATTAATCCAAATTTAAATAACTTACCTTATTTAGATTGAATTAAACGACGCATAAATTAAAAGAACATTGGTTGCGCGGGTGGTGATAACAATTACTATAATCAAGTTTGCGATCTTGATATAAGCACAGGACCCATTAATAACTTAGATATGTCAGTAAAAACTAAGAATTGTATAGTGTAGAAAAGGCAATTCATCAAGTCGACCGGTTTCGTCCTTATTGGGAACTCATCGCGTACTGGCCAAAATTTGCCGTGGACAGGGCTCGAACCTGGGCACGTCTGCTTCGGAAACTGGTGCTCTAACCACTGAGCCACCTTGGCTCAGTTCGCGTAAAATTATTCATCAGCTATCTCATAAATCTGAGGATATTCTCGACTCTAGTGGCGTAATTCCTGCCAGCGAGGCTAAAAATAATTCTCACCCATACATCGGACTACAACTTAAGCACAATATCGAGCCGATTTTGAAACCCACGACTGCTAAGAAGGTGAAAGAAGCGCACATATCAGGTAACAGAAAAGCTTGTTCCAATTTATTCTCGGGACCGCATCGTGGAATATTACCTGTAAGAAAAAGTTAATTTACGACAGCCATAAAAATTTTCGGCCTGACGATCAGCGAGCACAAGAAAGACAGCCCGCGAATGGTAGGATGAACCTGGCTGAATTTAATGGAACAGCCATCATCCCGTTTCGCGTGAAGCCTCGAGTTTGGTTTAACTATGCGGTAAGACTTAGTGCTAAATGGGTAGTGACGGAATGCGAGAATGCGTGCCAGTCGCGAAGGGCAAATTTCGGTTGCTGAAGGAAACTGGCTACTGGTATCTGAACAGATAGTGCTCAACAGCCGTGGATGGCAGACAGTCTTTGAGAAGGGAGATTCCGAGTATGAAACTTCCCCAGTAGAAATGATCGACCTAGTGTTCTTTTTCAACCCACATATAACCATAAAAATTACGAATTATAATAAATACAAATTGCATCGACCGTGGCGTAGTATAAAAGCGGTTGCCTTATCTGCTGAGATTTTCATAATGGATAAGCGAAATAATTCTATTGTAGACACCTTTATCTCTTATTCTGCTACTTTTCCCTCTCTTTCTTCTCAATATACCAGTAGAGCTCTATTAGATGCTGTGAATGTGGTGGATGTTAATCATAACACTGAGTTCGTTATCGGATTGCCAAATATCGAAAATATTTTAATTAGGTTATATTTTATCTTCAGCGCATCAAATGTTCGAACATGAAAACTCTGGACAATAATAAGCCCTTACACGTACGTTGGATAAATTAGAAATCGATTTATGTTTGGTATCTGAAACCAGAATACGGGGTGTTATGAGAATTAACTAATTGGTTGCACCATCCTTATCTACGAGTTATGGATTTCCCAGGGGTTTTCTCAAACCGGTAAATGAAGTGACGATATTGTTCTTAGTTCACGAGCTGAAACTTGCTTAACTTAACGGATCCCTGTAAATAACAGACTTTGTGTCCTCCAGCCACTGAACAGCGGTGAACTGAACTAGATCATTGTAGGCCCCCGGAGAAATAATCATTGTTTCTCTGTAAATTCTCTGGAGATACTTGACACTAGGCTCAAAATTCCACATTTTTAGACTAATAATTATGCTGGTACATAGGTAAGACGCCAACTTAAGCGCAATCTAAAGGTCGAACTAGAATCATTTTAGTCATAAAGGCTGAAGAATAGGAAGAAGTGTTCGCATCAGTTAATTGTCGCTTTTAGTTCAAACTTATTTGCGCTACTGGTCCGAGAAAATTAAAATTTATCGAAACTAAATGATAGTACAAACCATTTAAAAATCGATAAATTAAGTCCTCTCGATAGGTGTGCTGAACACATTAAATATCAATTTTCTTGGACACCTTCGCCAGTTCCAATTCATGAAAGCATGCCTGTATCAAGTGTTTAATTTTCATCTCGAAGAACCAATGGAGTTAGGAATACAGGATGCAATCCAGTCTCTTAAACGTCGCAAATTTGCGGGCCGCGATGATTTTATTCCGGAATTATTTAAGGATGCTGACGATATAATTTCGTGAGCGTTGACTTTTCTTTATCTTCTAAATGAAATGAGCAGACTGTGTCGCTTGCTCGGAATGAGTGCAACATCAAAAAAGGAAATCGTAATTCGTTTGTTAGCACTCGTATCATAAGCTTGACTCCAATCGGATCTAGGTTATTTGCTTCTATTATCTTACGCTGTCTTAGCGCTTCGCGTGAATCACATACTAGGGAAGAACAAACTGGATTCCGGTCAGGTCGAGGTAATATATATACTATATTTTTACCTTCAGGCAAGTTCTTGAATAGCGACTTGTATATCGTCTTTCCACAATAGCCATCATTCTAGACTTCAATGGTGCATTTGACTCGGTAGATAGCAATGTTCTATTAGATATTCTGTCGAAAAGTGGTGTGCTCACCAAATTTGTGACATTCGACCACCGATGTTTGAGAAGCGTATCACATGTAGGTTACCAACAACAAATGACTAACGCTCAAATCCGCAGACGTATTTTTAGATCGGGCAATAAGTGCTCGTCAGAAAAACAAATTGGGCTCCAACAACGTTGACTTGGTCACGTTTGGCGTATGCCCTCAATTAGATTGCCAAATAGAACACTGTTGTCTTACCCGGCGCCAGATTGGCATAAGAGACAAGGCGGGCAGATTTTGATATGGCAGAAATAGTTAAAGTCAACTACAATCAAATTGGGTAGCATAGGACCCTCTCGTCTGCTAGGATTAATGGTTCAAGTCTGCACCGCAGTTCTTGGTTTGCAACCCTGTGTGTGTGTGTGTGTGTGTGTGTGTGTGTGTGTTTGGCATCGAGTCGAGCTCATTGACAATCTTGTTGCATATTTTTTAGTAGCATCATCTTCGTAACCCGTTTTTATTAGTTGAGCAGAGTTAGTTGCGTGGGTTGGTTTTGTTTGTGACGTGAAACAGTGAAAACGGCAAGGAAGCTGTATGTTCCGATGCTGCCCTGACTTAAAATCTACTTTGCCATAATGGTACTATGTGGCGGTCTAAATTGCCTCATTTCTTTGTGCTATCTAAATTAACTAGGTCCTCCCTCTCATAATTCTCTCTTATTTAATAATTTTTTGTCTAAATTATTTTTTTTAATCCTTATTGTTACTTATTATTTTTTCTCATTGTTATATTCCATTGAAGCATTAGTTACTAATGGCTTTTGCGTTGCTGTCAGTGGTGACAGTTATGGTGATGACGATGATGATGTTGGTGATGATTGTGATGTTGGTCATGGTGATAGAGATAATGATGATGACAGTTTCGTTGTGACTTTTCGTAATAATACATTGTCTTTCTAAATTTCTTCTTTTAAATTTAATATCTTGCTGATGGTTACCGTTTTCATGTATTTAATTTATTTTGTTATTCAATTAAACAATCAATGATTGCGCGGGTGGCGATTATAAATCTTTAAATCAAATTTGCGAGCTTGAAAGGGAACACCAATCCTATTGCATTTGATCAGTCGTCAACCAACTTAGAAAAACTTCCGCCAGACTCGCGTACTATTGTTCAACGACTAGTTAAATACAATGGGATTGGTGTTTACTTCAAGTTTGCAAATTTCATTTAAGGAATTATTTTGTTATTTGTCTATTTCTCCTAGTTGAACATTGTTCTGTTCGGTCAAACTATGCTTTACTAAGTTGAGCCGCTAAGGGTTAATTTACTTCTTTTTTGTTTTTATTTCAATAAGGTGTTAAATGAAGATGCTCAAACGTCGTATTTTCATAGAAAAACGTGGTTGGTATCGCGAAGATTTTCCGATTTTGTCCACTTACACACTGCATTGGTGCGTGCCTATCCCACTTGTGTAATCGCCCCTTTGCCGAGTAAATTTGACGGTGCTAGTGCTGCCTGGTACCGTCTCACTTCTGTCCTTTTGAACAATACAAATAGTGACGTATGCGATTCAAGTTTGTTTTCCACCACGGCGAATGAGTTTGACGACTTTGATAAATCCACTCGTGCCTTTAGCAGTCGTTCGTCTGTGCCTGACTACGGAACGGCTGTTGGCGGCAGCCATCAGAAAGGTCTTTGGCTTCCCGGTGCTTTGAAGGGACGCCGCTTCAATCTCCACCTGATTGACAGTAGACGATGGGCTCTCGAATTGTTCCTTAAGCGCACGTTGCGGCATCCAGTAATTGGAAGGGATTCTATGTTGTATGCATTTTTACTCGAGGGCAATACATGGAGTGAGCTATCAAAGGTAAGCAGTTATTTTTCAGTTTAGCAAGTGTAATCTGTAACCTGTTCTCAGCTCGACCTCAGTTTTTATACATAAAGTACTTCTTTAATTTTACATATAATTCTTGTAAATTATTTAATATGGTCCTACTCTATTTAAAATGACGTGGTGTAATATCACGCTTCAAGTCATGAAGATTACTTACTTTACTTTACTTTACTGCGGCTGGCTCCTTTTAGAGGATAAGCCGGCTCCATTGATATCCCGGATTAAACCCCTCCATGCCGGGCGGTTGGCAGCCATTTCGGAACATAAAGAGGGCCAATGACGCTCCCAGTGACGCGGACCATATACATTGCATAAACCTAGGAGTTCCATGTCCGATTTGATTGTTGCAAGCCATGTCTTCAGTTGTCCACCTCGGTGGCGGCGCCAGTTTGCACATTGACCTGGGTTCATCACCTGCCGCACCATTTCGTCTTCGGGTTTGCGTAGTACGTGCCCGAACCATTGAAGTCGACGATGTTGGATCCAGACAGATAGTTGCATGATGTCACCGCATTGGTGACGAACAGATGCGTTCGACACTCGGTCCATCCATTTTGTCTTTGTGATGTACCTAAGGTACCAATGGTCGAATACTTCGAGCTTTTTGGAGTCCTCAGAACGTAATGGCCAAGTCTCACAGCCATACAGTAGCACAGGGCGAACAGTAAACTGGTAGACTCGGATTTTCGTTTTGAGGCTGATTTCACTTCTCCAAAGTGAGTCCTTCAATTGTAAGAAAGCAAGTCTGGCACGGTCGATGCGTGTTCGGACTTCATTCTTTGCTTGACCAGTTGGAAGTATTTTTGAGCCAAGGTACGTAAAATCGTCGACTGTTTCGATTGGGCTGTCGTACACCGTGAGCTGCTCATCAGATGAAGATACATGAAGATTACATACATATATACGTGTTTTTATGTACACTTACCTGCAACCAGTAATAATTATAACGTATTTATCTCTGTGTGTGTAGTACATTTACTTGTTTTGCTTGCTTAATTTGAACATTTGTCAAGTGTTATTTTATTCTTAATCAGTTGTTTCAGTGATACCGTTATTTGTGTTGTTGAGTGTGCACGTGTGTATGTGTTTATATATATATTTAAAGATGTCCCAATATTATACTTTCGTAAACCTAGCTAATATATATATAAGGCTATTACTAGTCTTATGGACAGTGCTCTTTAAAAGAAATAATTACGCAGTACATGTTTCTTTCGTTTCACGAATAGAAGACGTAACTGCGTATAAAATCGAAATTTTTAATGAAATTTATTATCAGTGAGCAATGGATTGGTTTTTTGAACTAGTTTATCGTTATTTTTTAAATTTTATCTCGCATATGTATTGACATGCTTTCTTTATTCATCTAAAGAAATAATAAACGCATGAACAGAATGACACACCTTTATGATGTTCAGTTATGCACGATCTAGGACTGTAATATTCTGATGCCAGTATGTTGCCAATTAAGTTTTCGCACTCCCATTAAGCTCTAACCTCGTTTTCTAATCTTCATTCTTGTCCAATAATCTTCGGTTATTTAAAACCTGCTGTCACGCACATATTGCAATATATACTGTTTCGCCAAACACCATATAAATCATGCTGTGAACGTTGCAAAGATTATCTTTAGAGCTATAAAAATTGAGTCCAAGCTGGAAAGAAAAATTAGATATAATAGTAGAATTTCGTTAATGCGCCACGGTAATTTTGCGTTATCGGTGCTGCTATTCAAGTTCCAAATTGTATTTAAATCGACTATCGTCATATTTTATGTTCTTGTTAAAAAATGCAGTGACCTACCTCTAGCCGATGCCTTAAATTGTGCTTAACAGGGCAAAACTAAGAGTCATTTATGAGTTTGTGTAACTGTGGTCTGCGGTGTCATTGGGATAATCAGCTTTCACTGTAATTTTAGTGAGATTAGTAGATCACTGCGGAACTCCCCATCCAATTCCTTAGTTATTTGAGCTGCTACCGCTTGCAAACTTATATTAGCAAAGTCGTGTGATCTGTATAGTTTGGGTGCTGGCTACTGAGCGTTTGGACACAGACAGCACAACATTACATTATCATTTTATAGCTGATGCTTCGCTGTCGCATATCGATGAAATTTATAGTTATGGACTGACTTTAAAAACATTAGGTTGCCTGGCGTCATTTATATTTGACCAATTTAAGGAGAAGACCAATTCTTCCCAACCAATCTTCGATGCTTTATATCTAATCAATTTGGAGCTCGAACGCCAATTTCTTTATTTAGAACAGCGTTCTAGTTGGATGGTCGCTGATCTTGATTTTCGAGCCGTTGTGACTTATTCAATGAATAGTTAACGCCAAAAATCAATTTGCTCGCCCTTTCCTGACCATTTGAAATAATTCGCATTGTATCATTGAGTCCTGTCGATCGGATTTCTTATTTAAAAATGATGCTGTAATGTAGGCAAATTTGTAGAAGTTTTGTGACCAAAGTCCTATGACGAAGCCTTCCTAGATTTGGCTTAAATGTTCTGGTTCTATTGGAGCCCACTACGTGGAGATGTTTGTCACGGATTATATACCTATTTACAGAATGCCTATCGGGAGCACTTTCAGCAGCAATAACTTGTAGATTAATCCAGCAACTTCAACAAATTGTTCTGCATAATTTGTCGTTTTCTTTTAGAGATTGAAGTCTTCCGAAAACTTGCATGCGTTTTCTCCGACTATAATCAGCGAATCCTTTACTTCCGAAGCTGTTGGGCCAACGGCAAGCAGTAACGCAAATGAAACTACTTCTGAGTTATCTAAGACATGTCTGACAAATAACAAAAAAGATGTGGGAACATCGCGTTTTATGTCAGCAGACCAGTGCATAGTTAATAGTAAGTGTCTGGCTGAGAGAGCACAACTTATCTCACAAATACTTAACGAGATACAACACACCAGACGTCTTGTTAGTCAACGTTCTTGTACCGAGCATCGTCTACACAAAAACTACGGTGAAACTTTATACAATTGGTGTCCATACGAATACAGAGTTTCAACTGTTGCTGACACGCTGCAGGTAATTAATTTTTTTAGAATTTTCGTTGAATTTTTACTGACTGTTGAAACCTGTTGCTATCGGTATTATTTCGATCACTGATCTGTACGTACGCCACAACGTTGTGTGTTCTGACCTTTACACGTCAGTTTTGGATGTGGGAATCTTAACGTTCCATTCAGATTATGAAAAACACGGAAACTTTTGGATTCATATTTTTAGGCGATATTCAATCAATCGAAGATAACTAGAGCTCTGTTTATAATTGTATCAAGTATACTACTTAAATACTGTTTGTTGCGGAGAACTAATATATATGCAAGTATGTATTAGGTTTTGTGAACTTAGTAACAAATTAGTTCAGTTGTGACCAGAAGGATAAA
>JAQBSW010015108.1:0-10373 GCA_029291075.1 Eudiplozoon nipponicum | reverse complement strand
TTATTAAGGCTGTCACTTATGTGAAATATATATTACATGGGAACTGAGGCAGTCGTTCAAACCGTATTTGGTTAACTGCACAAATGGTGGAAAGCAGCCCACAGTATAGAATTTTAGCCATTTGGACAAATCGACAGATTGGGATAGTTCAAACGTCGGTGACCACCCCGCTGCACACTACACTATACAATTCTTAGTTTATACAGCGGCAGGGTGGCTCAATATTTAGAGCACCAGATTACGAAGCAGACGCACCCAGGTTCGAGCTCTGTCCGCGGCAAATTCTGGCCAGTACGTGATGAGTTCCCAATAAGGACGATACCGGTCTACTGAATGAATTGACTTTTCTACACTGTACAATTCTTAGTTTATACAGACAAATGTATGTACTTAATGGATCAGGTGTTTATAGCAAATTCACAACCTTGATTATAGTAAATGGTATCACCGCCCGTGCAACCAATGTTTGTTTCGTTAGACTTCTTTATTTTTGCACCCATAAAATATGATGGAAAGAAAAGGTAAAATAAACAAATATAGGGAGCTATGATAAGATGTTCCATGAGGCAATGCTATTACGCGTAGCCCATTCTATCTATATTACGTGGAAACCGATAGATTGCTAAATTTTATTTATTAAATAAGTCATTAATAAATAATACTGTACGCGTAATTAAAGTATTAGTTAAAATCTTCTACAATTTAACATGATGAAAGTTTAAAAAAAGAACAGTCTCAGTTGACTAGCATAGACCTATATGCGCCCTCACGGCGAAGTATATAAAAATTAATTAAACCCTATTTCTAGGGCCGTTGTATTGATATTATGCATGCATGCGTAGTTAAAGACTGTTTATGTCGATTTTATATCTATTAAGCACTTTTATCTTAAATAATGTTTAAATGAGTCAGTCACGTGATAACTTTGCTGGAGCATACATGGCGTGAGACTAGACATCAAATGAATAACATATTTTATTCAAGCACATACGTGCTTCTATATTTTATGAACAATTATTTAACTCTTCATAAGCCAAATGTTATACTTTATTTAGATATCGTCTGATAACACTCTATATTCAATTGAAGTTTACTGTTAAGCAGTATCTTCCGTTTTTTCTCAACATTACATCTAATTATAAGAGGGATTATAATATATTTACATGTTTGTTGAATCAAGAGAGAAAAACAGTTTTCTAACACAACGGTGACTTGATTGTTTATATAAATTACTTACTAGCATATGCTTCGCTCAAATGGATGAAATAAACAAATAGACCGTTGAAAAAAAATTCCAGGCTATAATAAAAGTAGAAGGACAAATCGACTAAATTATTTAAATAGACGAAATATGCGGTTTCACATATTTTGCTGATCTTTACATGCAATGAGGAAACTGGAAAGATATATAACCCGTTTTCTATTATACACTTAATTGTGTTAATTTTAAAAGGTCGATTCTAAAAAGATTCTCTTGTGAACAATCACTGATAGCGTAGGCGGTGATTGCATTTCTTTATATCAAATTTGTGAGTTTGAGATAAATAACAACCACATGTTACTCAACCAGTCACACAACGTGACTAAACGGCAGTCAATGACACGTAGTGACGCGTTCTGATTTTGTATTGTCATAATCAGAGCACGCGGAAATCTGACTCAGGAAGATCAAACCGTAATGCATATACATGGACAGAAACAATACATATTTGGCTCTCACCTATTGTAGTCTTTCGAGGATTGTACTTGACTGGCAATATCGGCTGCACAACTTCTATGCATTCATGTACATTAAAATTTTGCAGCTTTCGGCAGATGTGTATAAGATATACCATTATTAATTGTGCGGGAGTTGACATAAATTATTTGCATCAAGTTTATGATCTTAAGATAAACACCAACCCAAATGAATCTAACCAATCGTACAACATGAATATGAAAAATAATGTACTACATGTTTCTTAAAGCGAGATCAAGTACACCCAACAACCGTACATAAAACTTTGATTTAACATATAGAGTTTTATCTAACATATAAATTGTTATATTGTGCGTTACGAACACTGTTAAGTTAAAGATTTAACTTTTCAGTTATAACGGGATTATCTGATTCCATTAAGCTAAAATGGAGTTATAAAATGTAAATATTAAATATGTGTGAACTGGTATTACTTTATAAAATATTTGTCCTAAGAAGCAAAACCACAAAATGCCTTACGAAATGAATCACTCTTATAGCAACGACACATTTTGTGAAACTGCAGGCATTTTACGAAGAATAAGCTGTCAACAATGGTACAGGCATAAGAGAGACGGAGATGGGAAATAATTGAAAGTCGTTCTCCATCGCAGAGCGTCCTCCAGTTCATACTCTTGAGATCTGGTTTCAAAGTAACCATATATATAGGCACAACAGTGGAGAGGAGAACTGTTGTGTATAAAAATTGGCAAAAATATCACTTAGCTTAGGCAGAACTAAACAAAACAAAAGAAGCATGCAGTCGAAGTTCCAATAGTGCTTATTACTTCGGTGATTTAACGAATCACGTCACCGAAGTTCATGCCTTGTCTATTACATCGCGTTTATTTTTAAAAAATACTGGTTCAGCAATATCTCTAGTAACGGTAAATTTTCTGGTTTTTTGAAGTATATAATTTACATTTGAGGCCGCTAACGATAAATAAATCACAAAAAACTGCTTGGTGAATGAATGTGGATCTGTAGGCTTGCACCGAATATTTAATTTTCTGGTGTTTCATACTGTATATTGGAATTAGAATCTAACTTTAAACAAGACCATATGTTAGGGCGTTCTGGTAGAAAACAACTTTATTATCTTAAAGTACTTGAACTCGAAGTGACAAGCGTATAATTAAAACGATGGAGGCGCATGATCTGTTAAACTCTACACATCCCAGTGAGGTAAAATTATTCAAGTGTTACTGGTATTTTTAATAAAATATACCAGGCTCATACAAAATAATAGGTTGTAGACATAGAAACTACCGGCCTCACAAACGACGGGCATTTGTTAGTAGACGGAATGAGAGAAAGGGTGCTAGAAGTGAATGACAGCTTTTGGATGCTCAAGAAAACTTTTACCACTGGAATCCGGATAGATAGCGCTCGTCTATCTTGGTTGGCAGACTATTTAATAGAGAGAAAACTCTAAATAAAGACCATTGGTATTAGGTTTAGGCATGGGCCATTGCACAAGATAAAAACGGTTGACTTATCTGCTGAGTCATACAAGGTAGATAAGCAAAATTTGGCTACTGTTGACACCATTTCCAATTCTGTCTCTGCTTCTTCACTTATCTCTTCTCAGCCTAACAATAATGCTCTTTTAGATGATATGGATAAGTTTTATATTAATCATAACACTGAGCCCAATGTCGAAATGCCAAATATTGAAAGTAGCCCAAGTTAACTTCTCTCATTAAAACCTAGGTTAGATTATAACGTCAGCGCATTTAATGTTCGAAAAAAGAAACAAATTGGACAACAGGCTCTAGTACACACGTGGGACAAATTATAAATTTTAAATGTTGGGTTAACGGAACGGGAAAGCAGGATATTATGAGAATTACAAAAATGTGTTTACCATCCTTATCTACGCGTTATTGGTTTCAAAACTCAGGCTCCGAAATTCTCTTAAGCTAGACAATGGGGCATCGGTATTGACCTTAGATCACGAGCTGAATCCTGTTTAACCGAGTGGATACATATAAATAGCCTAATTTTCGCGACACGTCGGAAAACATATAGTAAAATAAACGCAAAAATCTATAATCATCGATGCCTGAATTTGAGCTGCATATGATCACACCGAGTGCTGCATAACAGGGAGCAAGAAAACATTTTACTCCGACTTCAAAAAGTAGAAAGGAAGTACAAATTGTAGCAATAGCCACCTTTGAGACAGAGAAAGCACCAATGGTCCTATCAAGGGTTGGCATGAATTTAAAAGAAAATCCACGCAGAAGTGCACATATAATCATGAAGCAATCAGCAAAAAAATGGAAAAAGCCATCAAGCCGCAGATGTGAATACAAAATAATTATTATGTGTATTTTTGTTTTACTAAATGGATTCGCTTTATACGAGCAAATTCCAATAAACAGTTGATTATAAATGAAGCATTTGTGTTGTGTTAAATAATATAGTTTCTAACGGAAGGGAAAACTAAGTAAGAGTATTAATTGAACAATTGAACACTTTGACAGGGAGGATAGGGATAATTAAGTCTCGGCTGGATGACATGCTAAAAATAAAACCGCTTAAACGACCCAAACGAAATAGGTGAAGTCATCAATGGCGACCGCGCCAAAAAGAAAGCAGATAGACATATGCCAGTGTTTTTATCCATATCGACATGTTTTTCCCGACCTTCATCTGAATTTAAGCTAATGATTGCACACTTGGATGTGGCAAGGCCACAGTTGTGGAACGAAAAATTTGAAGCTTCAGTTCGAGCGCTGTCAAGGAATTAGTTTACCGAACAAATGCAGTCCAATTAAAATTGCCTGTCCACATGACGTATGAAGACGAGTGTTGGATCAATTCCAAGCCAGACATCAATTGTTTTCAGGATTGCAAAGACAGAAAACATTACCGAGTGAGATGCCCCTTGATTACATGGCACGAATCAAGCGGTGGTTATCCAAGCTATCTAAGTTTTCGATCGGGTTTGAACCGCATGAGTCTGTCATATTTATTCTGCTAGATCCTATCAGAAATATCGCAATATCTAGCGTTCAGGGAGGCCTGGAAGAGAGGCCTCAGGCCTTTCAAAGTTCGCTCATGATGACCAAGAAACTGGCAGTCGTGACTCCAAGTATGGTTCCCGTTACAACATCCGGCAGGAGCGACATACCTTATTAGAATTCTTCGCGGTATAATCAGGAAGTACGAGACAGATGGCGACAGGCAATTTTGGAAACAAGGTATACCTATAAAACCACCAGATTTGAAGAATACATCGTCTAAGGGACAGCAAAATCAGTATAGTGCTTCAAGAGAACGGTTAATTCAAAATGAAATAGGGCCCACCATCGAACCAATAAGGATAGTCGAGATCATACGCAAAATATAAATCCTTTAGAGGCTCAGATTCGCAGATCAAGAGAAGATCAGCAGAACATTCTAAAAGTGTTTAGAATAATTCGTCGAAAAACTATGGGAAACGTTGCCACATTTAAGGATTTTTAATAAAGTTAAAATTTTGGAATTCTTCAACTAAGATCCAGTAATAATGCAACTAGATACTAGAGCTGTGCCGGTATTACCAATGAATTGCCGTTAATCAACCTAAAATCTACGAGAGAAAATTGTGTCAGGCATCGAGCGCGACGGTGGTGATTGTGAGCGAATGTGACACCTAGTTATTAATAAATGAAAATATCTTCAACATGTCTTTTGTTGTAGCGAATACTCAAACACCCATGTTGGGATTTTATTTCATTTGAAAATGGGTTTGAAGGATAGATTGTCAAAATAAACCTATATAACTCTCGTAGCCGGAAAGCAAGAATTCTATAGTCGATATGTACCCGTAAGGTGCAGGAAGAGACCAGTTGTCTGCCCGAATGTTGGAAAGAATTACAAAGCCAATACAACACTATATTCGAACTTCCTGATTGCAGCGAATGTCCACGGTCGACGGTTGGCCGCTTTAAACTATGGCTAGATTTAAATGAACGTTACCAATCACCAATTGTATATGGTGCTCCTCTAAAGAAATTAGCAACAGTGATTCAAGCAACTCAAGAAATGACAGAGGCCGGCGTTGTTGAATCATCATCATCTGTTTTTTTAGCTCCCATGGTTTACGTTATGAAAAAGGATGGTTCGCTCCGACTGACGGCCGATTTCCGGCAATTAACATCGGTGACTAAACTAGAACCGTATCCCATGCCGGATTTGCGTGATCAGTTCCTGCAGCTAGCTGAAAGCAAATGGTTTGCCGTGCTTGACCGTAAACAGGGATTTTTGCAAATTGGCGTTCGGCCCGAAGACCGATGAAAGTTAGCGATGTAGGTACCCCAAGGTCATTTTAAATTCACTTGGTTACCGTTTGGTCTTAAAAATTTAACCAAAGTGTTCCAAAGAATGATGAACTCTTTCGTTTCCGAATTACCCTGTACACCAATTTACGTTGACGATGTTATTAAATAGGCCACTACTAATCAAGAATTACGTATTAGGCTGCAAAAGATGGTGTCCAAAGCCGTAGAATGGCGATTATATTTTAATCCAGAAAAAGTTCAGATAGGTCGGCGAGTGCGGTTCCTGGGTCACTCAGTCTTAACGGAGGGATGTATCCAATTAGATTCGAATGTACAGCCTATCAAGGACTATTCAGCGCCTACTACTAGAAAGAGATTGTGCCGGTTTATTGGTATGGTGGGTTTCTATAGACAATATGTCACAGGGATGGTGGTTACGCAACAACCCTTGTCTAAGTTAACTAGTGCCAAGATATCGTTTCGTTGGATAGAAGAGGCACAATAAGCATTTATCCTTTGCTAACAGAAATTAATGGACGCAACTATTTTGAATTTCCCTGTAGGTAGTATGTCAATTGTTACAGACGTTTCAGATTTTAGCATAGGAGCTGTGTTACAAGCGAAAGAACGTCCAGCTCAATATATAAGTCGTGCACTCAGTAGGGCAGAACAAAACTTTTCCGTCACAGAAAAGGAACCACTGGCCGTACATTGGGCACTACGAAAGTTTAAGTATTTTGTTATCGGTGGACATATAGATGTCTTTACCGATGATAAAGCACTAGTGCCTTGGCGATCATTAGGTATTGAGAAGAAACAAGTACACCGAGCCCTTGAAGAGCCCGAGGAATACGATGTATCAATTCATCGAAGAGCCAGTGTCGAGAATGCGACAGCCAATGCGCTCAGCATAATTTCCGCTGTACGAGTCTCGCCACTTATTAGAGTCTCTGAAGAACAGAAAAATGATACCACAAGCAAAGAAATGGTCAACCAGTTAACAACGGCGCAGTGGTTTTCGTATCATATAAAGCGTTGAGCTTGCGAAACGGTCTATTCTTGCAAAAAACAGGATAAATAGTGCATTGGTTTGTGCCGGAGTATATACGAACAGAATTGATGGCCTTCTGTCTCGGCGCCAGGCAATTCACTGAGACATTGCAGTCGAGATTGTATTAGACAGGCATGTCCAAAGAGGTTCCTATTTATTGTTACCAGTGCACTACACGTTTCGGAGAGAAAATTCCCTTAACATCTTCAGGCCAATTTGACTACATATATCCACAGTACAATACTCACAAGAGCAGATTTAAGCAAATGTGGTAACCATGTTTCAAAACCGTTCTATTTTTATTTAATTTTTTGACTCACCACTGGTTTTAAACATAGAATTTGTCTCAATAACTAAACTCAATATATGCATATGGCTAGCGCACATGAATGCCCTCACCCAACAACTAAATCTATATATATATATATATATATATATATATATATATATATATATATATATATATATATACAAACTATTTGTAATTAGCAGACCAATCCTTACCTCAGCTATCTCAAATTCCACGTATACATAATCTCATCTCGTGTGCAGAATGTTGTAGGGGAGAGAGAAAGTATCGAACCTTTTTTTGTTATAACTGTACTGTTACTATGTCACGGTAATCAAAATTAAAAACTGATAAAACAAAACCTTTGACTGTCAAATACTGTAGTTTATTTAAAGCCGGGAACTCGAATGTATACATTGGCGTATGAGGTGTTGCGCACTTAGTAACAAATTAGTTCAAATATGGTGCAGCAAGTTACCTAGATGGAAAGTGAGTGAATGTCAGAGTGACGCTTAAGTAAAAATTAAAGAGAGAAAGGTAGTTAGAGTATGGACAAACGTTTTTCAAAAGTAACTCGTAAGCACAATGCGAAGTTAATCAACTCCTAGAAATAATTGCATAAGAATATATGCTCATATGACTAAAGTAATTCATTATACCTATATACATATATATCAATAATCGTAACATCTTTATATATATATATATATATATATATATATATATATATATATATATATATATATATATATATATATATATATATATAGAAGGGACTATCGAGTTGCTAACCATGAGTATTTTCTATTATTATTAATTATTAATTACGTTAGTCACACCTTTATGTTCAGAAATGAATTTTATAAACAAGTTAAAGGTGTCTCTATGGGACAACCACTATCAGTCCCGGTTGCTAATATTTTATTCACTATTTTGAAAAAAATCTGTTGTTAAAATCTCCTCTCAAGCCAAGCTTGTATATGAGATTCCTGGATGATATTTTTATAATTTTGGAATCATGGTGATAATGAGTTAAATAAATTTCTCGAATTAGCCAACCGGTAAGGTGAATTAAAGTTTACGTTAGAAAAAGAAAGCAATGAGGAATTACCTTTTATGGATGTGAAAATAAAACGGAATTGTCCCAGATTGGAAAGAGATATTTTTAGAAAAAAAACTTATTCGTGACTCCTTCTCAATTTCTTCTCAAATCACCCATATTGAATTAAAGTAGGCATTCTTTAATCCATGATATTAAGGAGTCTAAGAATAGTGGGTATAAAAAAATAGAGATAAGGAAATGAAGAGATTAAGGAAAATATTCGAACTAAACGGCTATCCGTCAAGTATAATAGATAGATTGTTAAATGATATGTCGCTGAGATTTAATGATAATATAATTAACAAAGTAAAGAAGGAAACAGAACTGGATAAGCATAAAATTATGGTATTATCTGATTCAAAATTGAGCAGAAAAATTAGAATAATAACAGCTAAACACAATATTAAAAGAGTTTTAAGACAATCGCTTACTATAGGCAATAAACTACCTAACCAAAAAGAAAGAGAAGAACCCCTCGAGACATCAGGAGTATATGCGATACCTTGCAAAGATTGCAATCTCAGGTATATAGGCGAAACCATGCGACCGATAAAGGTTCGTAGAGGGGAACACAAGACGGCCTGCAAATATGGACACATTCAAAGATCAGACCTAGCTAGGCATTCGAAGGAAACGGGTCATGAAATAGACTGGGAGGGATGTAAACGCATCGCGTTATGCAACCGCAACGGATTAACTAGACTAATTCGAGAGTCGAATGAAATAAAATCAGGGAAAGATGTAATGAATGTAACATCGGTAGAAAAATCATCAGGCCCAATATTTAATGGAGCATTTCTAGGATCAGTAAACGGGAGGCTGCGGAACCTGAATTAAGTGGGAACTTAAGTAAGAAACCTCACTTATAGAAAACTGATTGCGAATGACTTATAACAATATCAATTCCTATATACTTATCTTTCCCAATAAAATGTTCCAGAAGATGGTATACAGATTTAGCAATGGTTAGGAGATAGGACATTAGATTAGAGACATTTGACTCACACTGTTGCTTATAATTTATATACATTTATAAGTTGTGAATATCTTAATAAATGAATAATAAGTTGGTGCTAGAGAAGATATTCATGGTTAACAGCTATCAAGTGTCTTTTAAAGAGGAACTCCTAATGTGGTAGATAGACGGATATATAGATAGGCCTTTTCTTTAAATCAAGTTTGCGAGCTTGAAGTAAACACCAATCCCATTGTATTTAACCAGTCGTCGAACAACATAACAAAACTACCGCCAGCCGCAACGCACTGACGTGTTTCGACCTTCCTTGATCATCATCAGAGTACGACGGCAAACTGACTATCGAGGATCAAACAGCATTGAATATATATGGAAATCAAATTTAGATATGCGGCTCTCACCTCTAGCAGTCTCGCATACATTGAACTTGACTGGAAATGTCGGCTGCACAATTTCCATGCAGTCACGAACATAAACTGTTTGTAGCTTTTGCCACATATACATATATAGGAAATACAATTTAACAATAATTGTTTGCGCGGGTGGTTGTAACAATTCTTTAAATCAAGTCAGTCGAACAACATAACAAAACTACCGCCAGCCGCAACGCACTGACACGTTTCGACCTTCCTTGATCATCATCAGAATACGACGGCAAACTGACTATCGAGGATCAAACAAAATTGAATATATTCTAAATTTGATTTCCATATATATTTAATGCTGTTTGATCCTCGATAGTTAGTTTGCCGTTGTACTCTGATGATGATCATGGAAGGTCGAAACGCGTCAGCGCATTTCGGCTGGCGGTAGTTTTGTTATGTTGTTCGACGACTGGTTAAATACATTGGGATTGGTGTTTACTTCAAGCTTGCAAACTTGATTTAAAGAATTTTTACCACCACCCGCGCAATCAATTATTGTTAAATTGTTTTTTCCATATAGC
>JAQBSW010015107.1:0-10373 GCA_029291075.1 Eudiplozoon nipponicum | reverse complement strand
CATAGTTGTGCTTGATTTGAGAAGCATTCAGACGCATAAAAATTATAAATAATTTCACAATTAAACTTAGTTACTTTATTCATTATGTAGGCTTTGCAGGTACAATGCCGACTTTTAAATTATAGTAAATCAATTGCGTTTGTTGGTTACCTTTCAATTTAAAAGCGACCAGTTAATTTTGTTAAGATTTTGTTAGAGAATTGGTTGAATTGCAAGATTAAAACAAATGTGCTCCATTTTGCGACGCGGTCAAGGAAATTCTGGAACGAACTTAGCGCGTTTTCAGTTAGAACCAAATCGTTCCACTGAATGAATTGCTTTTGCTATCTGAAGCAATATTGAGTTTTTACTAAAAATATGCATAAAATTAGATTTCTACCACAAGACATCAAACAAATAAATAAATAACCAAAAAAGTTCATTACCTGAATATTACTATTAAGTGATAAAGTAACATTGCCTAGAAGTTTTTCTTATCAATATAAATATTAGGTAAATGCATCCTCACATAGCGCATTTAAAATAATCTGTCTAATATTAAGGCAAAGATAGTTTCGGCAATGTGTCTATTAAGCCTTTAAAAACAAGGTATATTTTAGTTTAGCAGTCATCAGACAGAGTGTCTTGTATAGCGCATCACCTGTGTTTCAATGACGATATATTTCGTGCTTAAAATTAAGCTATTTTCTTCCATAATTTATTGAGACTCTGAATCACGATACTTAACCGTATTCGGATATTTAAAAAATTACAATCATTACCTAATAATCTGAAAATTAAAATATTGTAATGCAATTAAATTGGAAGTGGGTTCTGATTTACCTTTAAATATCAAAGTCTTATAATGGTTATATTATATTAAACACTTAGTTAATTGGCCCGTGTTAATTCGAAATCAATCAATCGAATATACATGTATGGTTTTAGCTACATGAATAATTTTGAAGTAGATTTCATGCTTCTTTAACTAGTAATAAATCTGAATATGCTTCCTGAGTATGACTTGGTATTTACAAAAATATTTCATTCTGATGGATGTTTTTTACTATGTATGTTATACGCTTAGAATAATTTCCGCGTTTTAAACATATAAAATTAAATGAATATGATTTACAAAAAGGTACTTTTTCCTGCTACACTGTTTCGCATAAGATATAAGTATAAACATCTACAAATCACCAGCTGTCTTCTAATTGTAAATTATTCAGCATAATGTATTCCCGAGTACACAAAACTTGAAAGTTTGCATCATTTTCTAAATGGAGCATATGTTAATTCAAATTTAAATAAGAATCTTTTTATTTAAAAATTATAATCTAAGGTCAGTTTATTTATTGGCCTTACTTGAATCATTTTTGCGGCCTCGATAAAAATAGATTGAAACGCCAATTCATTCAACGAAAGCAATATTGATCGAACCGAAAAACACACGAACATAAATTAAAATGTTTGGATCCCATTTTTCACAAGATAGGATATAGATACGTCAATTATTAATTACATATATTTACAAATTAATTGTATAATGCTTTCCTAAAATATCCCCGCAATGAATTTGCCGTTCTGCTCTGATTATGGTCAAGGCATGATGTTACTTATATATGCATGTCACTGAAGATAGTCTTGCTACTTTTTTGGTTCGTGAAATGCTAGATGCGTATTGATTTCATGTCAGCAGAAATAGTTGAAACTTATGAATTGGATTGACATGCTTCTTTCCATTTTTCTCATTAAACACGCAATAGAAAATTATTTCAAATTCATATTGCCTCCGAGTCAAATTCTACATTATTCAGCATCATTCATAGCAATACAGAGGAACCAAATCAAAACGTAATCCAACATAGACTATTGCGTCGTAGGAAATTTCAGTAAACAGAAAAGTGGTAGATCTCTTCTAGATCTATTAGGTTGATTACTTACTAATAGATACTGTTTGTGACGGAGAACTAATATATATGCGAACCTAGTAACAAAATAATCCAATTATAACCAGAATGATAAACCAAAGACAGCATGAATGGAAAGTATAATCTCATGCACATTCGTTTCGTGCTTACTGGCGACTCATCAGTAGGAGCCGGTATTACGCCCTTTAACCACTATATATTTGGGTGAAGAATGTGGAAAAATAGGACGGTACAATCTCCAAGACGAATGTGTAAACCTGCAGTGGTGAAGCTAACATCATATAGTCTTCGACAATGCGACTTCAATGCTAACTCACACTATATAATATATATACCGAGTCTGTAAAGGATACCAACACTATTGCTATTCTATCTGTACCCGAAAAAAACATTATTGTACCGTAAAGGTACATGGTACCAACACTATGTTTGCCGAGTTGGTACATGGTATTAAAATGATTGATTTCAATATATGCTATATTTCGCCAAAATTGAGACATAAAACTATTTCTGAACGCCTGTAACTCCAGTAAATCCGTTCACTCTAGCCTTGATCGACATCGGTCTCCACATTTCGCGGTAATCCTGTCTTATGAGTCGCCAGTAAGCACGACACGAATGTGCACGAGATTATACTTTCCGTTCATGCTGTCTTTGGTTTATCCTTCTGGTCACAACTGAACTAATTTGTTAATACTTTCGCAACACCTAATACATACTTGCATATATATTAGTTCTCCGCAACAAACAATATTTAACTGTTGTATATCAAGATGATTCAACACATGTTGAAACAAGACAAAATGTTATTCCGTAAAAGATGGGAAAACAAGTTTTGCCTTCAGTGGCTGATTCCGAAAACAGATCAGGACTGCGGGAACTCGAAGTTGAAACTTCAGCACAACGCTAAAAATCTTCGACGATAATAAAATCATGCATTTTTTATCATACAAGACCAATGTAAACTTGTAATGTGTTGTTGAGCATTCTCGAAATAAACCGGCCATTATCCTATTGCTAATAAATGTGTTTTCACTTCTTAATAAAAAAATATACTGTGTAATATTCAAGGGCAATGAACTTTATAAGTAATATATATAAAAATAAACATATTGTTAGTATATAATAAACATTGCCTAATGTAATAGAGGCAATTCTATCCAGTAGAGCAATTTATTTTTTATTCGAAACTCGTCAAGTACTGTACAAAATTTACTTTCGAGATCTGTTGGGGGAATTGTACATGCTAAATTAGGCAATGCTTATATATATGCTGATATATATATATATATATATATATATATATATATATATAATCAGAATCTTGCATAAAACTACAGTTCAAAATGAATATGTTTGAAAAATCTTTTAACGATTATGCATGATAAAATGTACATTTAAAATGAAAATGCAGGGTTAGTGAACTCTAATATCCTTTTTAATTATAAGACAAAAATTACCTAAAAATTGTAAATATAAATAGCTGGCATCTGTGAAATCTGACAAAGAAATATGAACAGATATCCATACATTTTATCTGAATATTACCTCACATCTTCCTGTTATATACCGTAAGAGATCTCTCTCATTTGTCCCGTACCCGACAATTGATTTGTTGATTTTTCTTGAGAAATATAATGCATGATTTGTACACCATAGCACTAAATATGAGGAAGGAAAACGTAAGAAGATTAAAAAATGAAGTACTTACTAATTCTAATTATTTGGAACAAAGATTGCCATTGAAAAATATCTCCATACCCGGAGATCGAAATATTTGGCGAAATCATGATGACTGGATTCAAACAATTCGGTACGTAATTCGAAAATCAGGTAAATAATCTATTCCCTGTCGCGCAACATATTTCTTTTAAAGCTTATTTAGGTTTTGGTATGTTGTTCGTTGACTGGTTAAATGTAATGGGATTGGTGTTTACTTGAAGCCTGGAAACTTGATTTAAATAATTGTTACCATCACCCGCGCAATCAATTATTGTTTAATTGTATTGTCTGTATATATGTGTGTGGCGAAAGCTACAAACAGCTTATGTTCGTTACTGCATATAAATTGTGCAGCCGACATTTCTAGTCACGTACAACGTATGCAAGACTACTAGAGGTGAGAGAAGCATATTTAAATTTGATTTCCATATATATGCAATGCGGTTTGATCCTCGGTAGTCAGTTTGCCGTCGTACTCTGATGATGATCATAGAAGGTCGAAACGCGTCAGTGCGTTGCGGCTGTCGGTAGTTTTGTTATGTTGGTCGTCGGCTAGTTAAATAAAATGGGATCGGTGTTTACTTCAAGCTCGCAAACTTGATTTAAATAATTGTTAACACCACCCGTGCAATAAATTATAGTTTAATTATATTTTAATTGACTGGAAATGTCGGCTGCATAATTTTTATGCATTCATAAACATTAACTTTTACGGCTTTTGACACATATATATAGCTAGTACAATTAAGCAATTTTTGATTTTGCGAGTGGCAGTAACAATTCCTTAAATCAAGTTTGCTAGCTTGAAGTAAACAGCAATCCCATTGTATTTAACCAGTCGTTGAACAACATAATAAAACAACCGTAAATCACACCTACTGACGCGTTAACATCATCAGAGGACGACGGCAACTGTCTACAGAGGATCGAACCACAAAACAAATTTAGATAGCAGCTCTCAGCTCTATTGATCTAAAATACATTGTACTTGACTGAAAATGTCGGCTGCACAAATTTTGTGCAATCAAGTACAATGTATGCGCCAATACTGGAATAAAAGACCGCATATGAAATTTTGCTTTGACTATAGATGCATTGCTGTTTAATCCTCGCTAATTCGTGTTCTGTTGTGATCTGTTGATCATCAGGTGAGGTAGAAATGCGTCAGTACGCGTGAGTGACTGTTGTTTATCTACCATTTGCGACTGGTTAAATACAATAGGGTTGGTGTTTTATCATGCTTAAAAACTGGATTTTAAGAAATACTTTCACTAAACGCGCAATCAATTGATTTTTAAATTGTAGAACTTATATGCATCTGGCGAAATCTGCAAAGAAGTCAGTGTACTTGAATGCATGAAACTAATTCAGCAGACATTTCCAGTCAAGTTCAATAACTGCTAGGTTATTGTAGGTGGGGTTACTTGTCTAAATTGGCTCCTCATATATATGCATTGTCGTTTTGATCTCGCTAGACAACTCTTCGTTGTACTCCGATGAATTTAAAAGACATTCGGAACGTAACGGTACATGCGATTTTTGGTATTTTTTGTTATTGTGCGACTGGTTAAACACAAAGGTATTGAATTCTTTATCGTGCCCTCAAACATGATTTAAACTACTGTGATTGCCGCGCGCACACGTAATGATTGTTTAATATTAAAACTTATTTACATGCCAAGAAATCCGCAAAAAGATAATGGTCGCGACTCATAGAAATTGTGCGGACGAAATTTCCAATCAAAGTCAATATTCACAAGACTATAAGAATGAGAGAAGCATACCTTATTTTGCTTTCCTCATATAAGTGCATTTCCTCAAGATCCTCAATATCCCGTCCTCCATCGGGAATTGATTATGTTCACGGAAGATCGAAGCACATCAATACGATATGGAAATATTTCAATATTATTGGACAGAAAAATACAGTTGCATTGGTGTTTATATGAAGCTTGCAAGCGTTATTAAAATATTTGTCATCGTCTGTGCTAACTATGCATGTTTGATCATATGACTCATTTACATGCAGCAAAATTTACAAACAGATTGATGATACTATCAAGCACTCCATATTATTACAAATAATTGCTATCACTGACTGCGCAATCAAAAAATGTTTACTTGTATGAGTTATATAAATGTAGAGAAATCTACAAAATATTAATTTTTAAGACCTCATGGACATTTTCATTCTACATTTCCAGTCAAGTACAATATATGCAAAAGGGGAAAGCAACATATTCAATTTTTTCCTTTGGGATGCACTTTACTGAAGTTTTATTTAGGTACACTCTTATTATTGTATGTACAGAACAATATTTTCAGTTTGACAATCAAGTTTATTGATGTTTATAGTGCATAATTTATACCAATCTTTATTTTCGTTAAATAGGTCGTTTTTTTAAAACAGTCTTTACCGTTATACGTTAAGTAATTTTGACTGGGTGCGAGTACATTGAAATTTAAATTCTTCGAGAACAAAGAAATTTCATTTTTAATGATCCTTACTTGTACTTTTTTGGGGACCAAGGTATATTCTATATATATATATATATATATATATATATATATATATATATATATATATATATATATATATATATATATATATATAAATCTTTGAACAATAGTATAATAATAAAATTTTGGAACTAAATAATTTTTATTTGGTCTTAAAAAGATGTTCGCGTGTTATAAGCTTGTTATTCTGTCTCTTGTTTGAGACATGAAATCCGGCACAATTGGTGCCCCTACCAAGGATAAGATATTTGAGATAAGCATTGTTATAATTCGTTAAAATGTTAATGCCTGTTCACGACCAATTAATGTATATGTTGTATTAATTTGTAAATCAAAAAAGAATTGTCGTTAATCAGAAGAATATTGCGCATATAATTTTAAAACAATTTTAAGCTATGTTTAACGCTCTATTAAAATAATTTTTTGCATAAACATTTAAAATCTAAGGTTTCTTAATATTAGATAAAATTTACTGATTTTTTTTCATAAAAATCTACTTTTGTTCGTGTTTAAAATTAAAAATTATGGCGCTCATATAATAAACATTGAAAGTTTTACTTGTGAACCAGTCACTAATTTTGTACTTTTAACCTTCGTTTAACTACTAAATCCTTCAAAATTGAAAGACAATTTTTTTCGTGATAATTTCTCGAAACTTTCACGTGCCGCTATATTAGGTTTAACAGTTATTTCATTAGATATTTACAGCGCGATTTCGACAGATTTTTCTGTCCAATCTCAAAGAATTAATTCAGAACCGTAGTATGAATGGTTCAGGGCTGCTATATCACTGACAGCACCATCCTTGTCAGACATCGCAACGACCATCCGGTCCCTTGCCACCATCAAACCGAGCGCAGCATCACGGCTCTTCATCACAGTATCAGCAAAATAAGGTAGTCAGAGCAGTCTCTAGCGAACCATCAAGTAAACTACAGTCAGCTAGGTGTCTCCCAGCAGACAGTCTAAATAATTGGTGTATAAATCCTTGTATGTGAAAAAAAATCCAAAAATTACTTGAGAACGTGCCAAGATGGTACCGCGTGTGAAATTACACTGTGGCGCATAAGTAGTTTATCCAAGAATAACGGTCAGACCCGCAGACTGACACGTTCAATGACAGTGAGGCCGGCGCGTATTGAGAAAAACGCTTCGTTAATGATTAATGTTACAGATTCACTCTCGCGAGTCGTGATTGTTGTTGATACAGGTGCTACAATGTCGTTTTTAACGCCAAATTTAAGAGTAACATGCAACACTCATGTAGATTTAAAGGCCACCGACGGTCATTTGATAAAATTTCGAGTATTTCGTGGAGATTGTCGTTGCTGACTTGCAAAATTGTATATTTTCTTTCAAAGTATAGACTGAAAACTAATACAGCCAAAGGTAACTTGCTAGACCCAATTAAGAATATTGTTGGTAGTGACGATCGCCTTGTTTTTTTCACTGAATCCGCTCACTTATGAGTACACGAGATGGTCAGGAGTTTTCCAAAGATCATGAATATCCAAATATCCGGTCCAATCAGATCAGTTAGATTACCTACGCGTCGTCACATAGCAACTAAAGGCCCACCAGACTTTGCCAAAGCTCGACATTTAGTTCAGAAAAAAGTTATAGACTGCCAAGTTTAATTTTGTTCAGATACGGTAGGACGGTCTTATTCGTCCTAAATCTAGTCCATGGCCATCGTCGATTCATATGCAAGCCAAGTATCACGTTGGTAATTGGTAATTATGCGATGATTATCGTGCCTTCAACAAAATTCCAATTAAAGAGCGTTATCCGATTATTAATGCTAAAGATATTATTGCTGGAATAGCTCATCGCAAATGGTTTACAGTAGTTGATCTTAAGTCAACCAACCATCAGAATCTCCTCGACGAAGTAGCTATCGAAGAAACAGCTGTCATTACCGCTTTTGTGTTATTTTAATATACGCGTTTGCGCTTTGGTCTGTACAATGCACCGTAGACATTTCAGAAATTCATGCACGACGTTTTAAAGAAAATTCCACCTATCTATTCTTACCTCGATGATGTAATCATTGTCTCGGATGATTTTGAAAAACTCTTAACAGGCATCAAAGAGACCGTAGATCATGGAAAATGAGTAGCAGCACGAAACAAGTGAAATTCTCAGAGAACTTGATCAAAAATGGAATAAGAAATACCCAAAACGTCAATTTCGAGACCATCAGAATGTTTCCCGCACCGACAAACAATGCGCTGCTTGCTCAGCATGTGTAAGTTTTACAGGTCCTTTATTCCTATGACGGCAAAATCACGGACACGGCTGAATAGGAATCTCCAATGGCTGAAGTCGCCTAAGTCCAACTCACATCTGCGCTGGGACGCGACCAACTAACTAATGTTTACACAAATAAAAGGTCAGCTTGCGCAACATATAACTCTACATATCGTTCAACCGAAGGTATCATTCAAACTGACACTTGGCGCATCTGATGTAGCCCTGACACTACACCAAAATAAGAAATCGATGTTGAAATGCAACCTATCGCATTTTATTCCAGTGTCTGGTACATAAACGTTGTTGCCAGAACGTTTATTTTGTACAACCATTCAACGTGGTGTTACCGAATGTATTAAAGCAGGCTGGTCATGTCAACTCTCAAGGGTCTATCCTCACAAAAACATTTGGAGCAGCTTAACGTCAGTTAAAGATTTCGCAATTTTGATGTTATTGTGTTCTTTGAAGTACGTGACTTCCATTATTCAATGAACATAATTGATCGTCATACATAATGGCTTGAAGTAATAACACTAATTGGTCAAGATGCTGAGAATTTTACTTTTGCGTTCTTGCTACATTGGGTGGTAAGATTTGGATTACCAGATGTAGTGGTAAATAACCTAGATGCAAATTTCACGACACGTATTTTTCAAGATAACTTTCAATTCCTGGGAGTTGATGTACGAAGAACTAGAACGTTTAATCTGAAATTTAACTGTCTTGTATAACGCGTATAACGTGAGTTATATTCGGAAATATGTGCGTCTCGCGAACAGCCCAATCGGCTTACCGCCTTCCCGTTAATACTACTCGGTATGCGATAAAGGTATCGCGATAGCAGAAAATCATCAGTTTTACAGATCATATTTGATCACCGTCTACAACTGCTGGCAGATTTAATAAGGAGTTTTTATGTTAGTGATGAATCACCAGCCGCTGTAGTTACATAATAACTACAGCGTGTTCTAAACAGTCTAAATCAGCAATAAACCAGAATACACCATCCGTCAGATTATTTTTCGAAGGCTTTAGACACATAAGAAAGTCAACGTCCAAATAGACGCTTTTTAATCGATATTGAAACCAAAGTATACCGGGCCCTCTCCGATAATAAAGCGCAGTCCAAAGTCCTTTCTTTGCTCATAATAAATGTGATTTGATAGCCATTGATCAGTTTCCCGATGGGATCGGATGATAACCGTAAATGTCCGAACCGTGTCACCATCTGTGATAGACGGTAGTTCTTCTTTGTTTTACCAAAGGTCAAATACAATAAGATTGTTTTTTATTAAGTTAGCAACACTGATTAAAATAAATGAAGTACTATTGTCGGTAAACCCTCATAAATATATGGATATAGATGTATATGTAAGCATTATTAATGATATGTATAAGAATATGAGTATATTTATTTAGGTGTATGCTAAAGTATATATATATATATATACATATATATATCTATATATGTGTGTATGTATATACATTTCAAATTAATATTTTGCAAGGCCCACTTATAGATATTTTATGTTGGTTAATTTTAGACACTTTTTCTTATATTTGACTCATATTTTTAGTGATCCACTAATGTTTATTCATGGAAATTTTGTTAAAGTAAATATACAGTTTATGATTGGATAATAAATGATTTTGTCTAGAACATTTCTTTTAGTATTACTGAACATACACATGCACAGGCGTGTAATATGGTTTGGCGTAGTTTGCTATGTTGTTCGACAACCAGTTAAATACAATTGTATTGGTGCTAACCTCAAGCTCGCACACTTGATTTAAAGAGATGCCACCACCACCCGCGCAATCAACAATTTGTTGATTGTATTATCTATACATATATGTGTGGCGAAAGCTGCAAAAACTTTAATGTTTGTGACTGCATTTCCTGTCAAGTAGAATGTACACGAGACTACTAGAGGTGAGGGCCGTATATTCAATTTTGCTTTTCAGATA
>JAQBSW010015106.1:0-10374 GCA_029291075.1 Eudiplozoon nipponicum | reverse complement strand
TATATATGTTTGTGTGTGTTTCTGCATGTGTATGTTGAATGAATTAAAGCTGAAACTTCAGGTAGAAAGCGAATTCCAAAAGACGATCCAACTGAAAGAAAGGCCTATGAAATATCTTAGTTGCCATATAACTTTTAATATCATGAATTACACATCTTTAGTGGCGGAGGGCGTGAGTTGTAAAAACTTGGAACTAAATACATCCGCTGTCGACTCACGACCGCGGAAACTTTGGCAATTGTTCAGTAGTTTCTAATGAAAACGAAGTCTGTCAAATGGAATTATTTCATTTGCTACCTTAAGCAATGTTGTGTTAATACGAGCGACAACTATCTATGAAATTTTATCTACTTATATATATATATATATATATATATATATATATATATATATATATAAGAATTATTTTCTATATATTCTTATGAACATAGATTGCATAATTAATCGTTAATTGGTTTCGCGGGTGGTGAAAACAATTACATAATCGAAGTTATGCTCTTGATATAAACACCAATCTTATTATATACATATTTCAGTAAAAAATAGGCATTGCTTAATACATCATACAATGATTATTTTATGCTGAAAAAGGAGCATATATTGCATCTTGAAGCAGATTTCATTTATTCCTTAAAAGGAGTTGTCCTTGCGCAGCGCTGTTATCGTTCAAGTTTATTCAATATTTGACAATTGTGGGACAATTGATAGATCTCGTAGGTCGGTAAAATCTTGATTACTTGACATTTCCAGGTTCAAAGCTTGGTTGTTCATTGATTGATGGGTTCACTTTGAAGCTGTTCACAAGCTGCTTATCGGTAAACCTTGTTGGAACAAGTTATTTTTACTTTTTTTTAAATTTTCTGGAATTAATTTGTATCCCATTTTCTTGGTTGACTCCAAATTCACAAAGAAAACAACTTGTGGCAAATGTGATATCTTTATTCAAGGCAGACCTATTTATATTTTATTTTACTTCCTGAAGTATTTTTGTCTGCACCGATATCCGGCCTTAATAACTTTTCTCCTATACTCATATGTATACACAACAATTCCCACACACACACACACACAAACACATGCAAACATTATATGTGTACTCCAATCTAAATTGACATTTATAGAATAAATATAAGTAAACAGTATGGATTGACATACACGCCTATCCGTGATGTCACGATTTAAAAAAAATACATTTTCAGTTGCGTAAAAGAATGAACAAAAGTTTTCTTAAAACAGTCTTGTATGTGTAAATCTCAAAGTCAGCCGTTTTTACTGCTGATGAATTGTTCAATAGGCGCTTCCTAATAAATTGCAGTTTACTTTGTTTATTCCCAACGTTTATAAACAAATGAAATGTACTGATATATATATATATATATATATATATATATATATATTATTTAATATATGCTTATATTTATAAATTAATCGATATATAGTTTAGTTGGAAATGGGTAGAAATAATTGATCAATGTGTTCCTCATTAGTAAAACATTTCCCAACATCATTAAAAAACATTGGTATGCATATAATGGATATTGTCTATATCAAGATCGTAACCGTATTTTAAATAATTTTCCAACATATTGGTGGCCATACAAAGTTGATAGAATTTATTTTATATAATAGTTCCACTTCAATTTGTTGTCATGTTCAGAATTAATTGTTGAATAATGTCTGAGGTAATACCACAAATTACTCATTTATGTGGTAGTGCTTGATTAATGTAATAATACACAGGTGAACGCTATAGAGTATTAATTTGTTTGGTTTAAACATGCAGGCACCAACTATCGTAATTGTGGAAAATGAAACATTTGTAGTTGCTTCAATTCATCCCAGTTATTGTTTTCTTCTATAGTTGAAGCATTATTTTTTTACTTTAAAAAATCAAATTTGTTCACAGATATTTGTGCATTTTGCTGAACCGTTTTCTTCGATAGGTAGATTACGCACGTGCAATTGAAAATGTAAGTGCGTGTTTTCATGTCGTTGTTTATTAGTATGATTGTGTATGTACGCGTGGACTCATTACCAAAATGGTGCATATGTTTTTCTTTTTTATTTTATTTGTTTAAATTTGAAGAAACAAAATCTAACTTATTAATTTTTTTCTGTTTTTTTTCTTTCTCAATGTCATGTGTTAAAAAATTAGCGCAGTTCAACATTTAAACTTTCTTTCATACATTCTATTTTTTGTGATTTATATATTTTCTCCAATGTTTCTGCCACTGTTCTTGTATTAATTAGTTTTTCATTATATTATTTTTTTATTGTATCATTTAAAATTCTATTCTTATTGGTTATAGCGAATTTTAATTGTTATAACATTTATTGTATTCATTCTGTCATTCCATAAATATCTTTATTATTTTCTGTGAAGTACTTTTTTCTCGCGCTTTAAAATTTTCTATTAGTGTGGTTCATTTTGCAATCGTTGATATTATAGTTAAATTGCGAAGTTAACCATGATTCTAAGTTATTTTTCTGTGATGATGTTCTTTAAGCAAATTTTATTGTCTACTTGTCTTTACTTATCTTCGTTTGGTCGTTTAGTTTTTCTTTTTATTTGATATGTAACATTAAGCTTGAAGATTCTGCTACCTTAGTTAAAAATAAAACCTGAGGTTATAAACTATTTCTGCAAACTTTCAATTAATGAAGTTCGCAAAAATGACTGTATTTGTTGCCAAAGTAAACGAATAACCCTTACCTGATCAACACATCATGCCAAGTGCATAAAATATTGCAAGATATTGAATCAATTCTGAAAAATAGTAGCTGAAAATAAATTAAATAAGCACTTTTGTAGAGTCACGTGCCGTTAATTTTGCCAATTTCCTTAATGTTTCCTGTGATTTACAAAAAACGATGTCAGATGGCAACTGCTTCTGAGGCTCTAAATAGAACCGTTTATTTGCCTATCTAGCAACCACCATCCGCGCAATCAATGATTGTTTTAATCCACCTGTTTGTTTGTCTATATAGTTCAGATTTATGTCACTCTCCTTGCATTTCTGCCTACTACAATACATCGATATGCCAACATTTGTTGTTTATATATATATATATATATATATATATATATATATATATATATATATATATATATATATAAAAATATATAAACCTCAATCTGCACATATTTAATGACTTAATTATTTGTGCGTCTGCGAAATTTTGTTTATTAGGGATAAATGATAGATTTTGTTCTGCTTTTGAAAACACGTAGAACTTAATACATAATTATAACTTAAAAAATAGTTCGCTGATGTGCCTTTTACAAATAAAAATCACTCCTACTTTGCTACTAAACCTAATCACCTGTTTATTGTCAACAAATAGCGCGAGTTATGTCAAACATTTTTCACGACCTATAATGATATGCCGGAGAAACAGGTGTTCAGAACTGGCTGAACTTCTCAATTTTGTTGAAATTTAGCCTATTTTGAAATCCATTGCTTTGGTACACTTTACGTTCTCGGTATATGTTATATATAGTGAGTCGGCTTGGAAGTCGTATTGTCGAATACATTCTTGTTTTACTATCTACCTGTCCAACGTTTCTTGACCACATATATAGTGGGTAGAGGGCATAGTACGGGCTCCAATTGATGAGTCGTCAGGAAGCATAAAACACGCGTGTTTTTATGTTCAATAATTTCGATCAGGCTGACTTTTATTTAACTTTTATTTCCTAGTTGACCTAATTTGGTACTAGGTTCGCAATACCTAATACAAACTTCCACATATATTGGTCCACCGCTACAAAAAAATTTATAGCATCCATAATTTTCAGCTAACTAAAAAAAATAGGTTCGTTTATGTTTCGAATATAAAAGGGTGAATTTTTTGTCTGTGTGTGTGTGTGTGCACGTCCCGCTTCACGATTTTGTTGAATGCTTGTATTTAATTTCCTTTTATTCTCGTTGCTTTCAAAACTGATCACATAAAGTACTAGATATTACTGTCGAAAAGATGTGACGTTTTTACTCCGTTGTGTGTACATGCTTTGTAATACGTTTGAGCTTCAATACACGATTAAGTTATCGATTTAAGTGAAAAACTGCTTAAAATACTTAAAACACAATTTATTTCCAAATTTGAATATTCTGCAATGTCATTTGCATGTTCGTGTGCTTTCGATTTAAAGTGAGTATAGATTATGCCGGAAAATATAATTAATTTTTTGGACCGGTTTCTACCCTTTTAGACTTATATCATTAGTAGTTAAGGTTAACACGGCTATGATTTGAACCAAAAACCATTCGGTTTCGAGTCTATAAAATACTTCTCTACCTCACCTAAACTGTGCATTACATGTTTTTACCAGTTTTATATCAACATGTATTTCCAGGTCAGTCTACTTCAGTTGGCCATTTCTGGATGTCGCTTCAAACCAAAAGTTCCAACCATTAATCCCCGATTTGTCATAATAGGGTAGACACTATGACGCCCGGAAAAATTGATATTAAAGCACGGTTTTTTTGGAACGATTTGACTATATATGTAGTTGGTGTAAGTTAATCATTTCATTAGATTGAAAATGCAATCTATCTGCTAAAATGGTTTCGTCCTTATTGGGCAGACCTTTGGATTAGCTGGAAATTCTATTGCAGACATTTACGTATGTATAACAGAGCATACTAGTCTATTTTGCCGTCAACAACGGCGCACATATTTGCAATTTTAGGTTGCGCATTAACTTTTCTTGGTCGGAACCTCATAGTTTGCAATTTTATCCAAAAATTTAACCTATAAACTATAGTCAGATAAAATGCCACCTGATAGAGGGACAATGAAATTAACTTATATTGCAGAATTTCATTAAATACTTTTTTCTTTATACAAATAAGTAACTTACAGTCCACGTATAGCTATGAATTTCATTTCAGTATGTGCTACCGTTCACAGTATAGCTTCGTTGTGAAAATATTTTACTAAAGTAGGATTGGTGTTTTTTAAGTCGTACAAATTGATTTAAAGAGTTTTCATCACCAGACACGCGATCAATGATTGCTTATTTAAAAAAAAATGATCTATAGTATATTAAAAGTTAAAGCTGGAAATATATTTAATATATATAGCGTTTTGAACTTTTTAAAATTCAGTTTCACATTTGTGCACAAGTACCGATGCACATTGAATCTAATTAGGATTTGATGTGTGTTGCGGACGTATTTAATTGATTCTCTATTTTCCCTGTACTTTCGCCGAATAATATTTGTTCGTTGTATTCGGAATGTACTGTAAATGTATTCATTTTTTGATACTTATGGCCGTGATGCAATGAGAATATTTCTTGTATTTCAAACGATTCTCTTTCTCTTTGCTCATGGGAAAGCAGCTATGCATTTTTCCAATTTTTGCAGTGAAATTGTGTTATGCCAGTAGGATTGTATATATGCTAATACATGTACCTATGGTAGATTTTTTTAAATAAAAATAACCTTCTATAGTTTCCTTCATAAAACTCATTTATCGGATTATTTTTCTACGTAAACGACCAGAAAATTAGTTAAAAATTATTATGTATTAGTAAAACATTTATTTCCCACATAACGCATACAATGAATGATATCGAAAACAATATATCTGTTGTACAAATTTTCCGACTAAAACAAGATTTTACTCAGTTACACATCTCGGTGTAAATTTTTGGGGAACCAATTTCGAGCCTCCCGTTTAGTCATGTAATGATAAACGAGGAACAAGCCTGAGTAGTTTAAACACCGATCAGTTAAAGATGCTATACCTGGCATGATAGTAATTTAATTCTTTTTTACAACCAACAATGTCAGCGAGATTTGAGCACCTGGAGGTGTATTCATTTGTTTAAATCTGAAAGATACATTAACTTCATTTACAAACCTTTAATCAATATGGAACGTTTTCCTCATTTAAACGCATTCAGTGAATTCTCAAATGTAGTTCATTGGCATAAATTTCTATCATAACGCTATGGGTGCCGTTGTAATTATGCAGACTGGTTTTGCTCTTATTGGGATCTCTTCAGATGCTTTCCAGAGTTTGCTGCGTACAGGGCTTGAACATGTGCACATCTGCTTCAGAATCTGTGACTCCTTCCTCTGAACACCCCTGCTGCCAAATATAAATACCAATATATAGAACCTTACATATATTTTTGTACACTCATATTTATTTTCATATCTTAAATAAATATATACGCAACATTATGGTGCCGTACTTCTCTAATTACCTTTGAATCTCATAGAGGAATCAACAAAAATTCTTTTCAATTAAACTATCAATAACTGCGCTGATAGTGGTAAAAATTTAAATCAAGTTTCTGAGATTGAAGTAACCACCAATCCAATTGTATTTAACCAGTCATCGAACAACATAGCAAAACTATCGTCAATCGTACTTACTGACGCATTTCGAGCTTTTTTAATCATCATCAGAGTACGGCGGCAAACTGACTAGCGAGAGTCAAATAGAATTGCACATATATGGAAAGCAAAATTAAATATGCGGCTCTCACCAATAGTAGTCTCGCCTACATTGGTCTTGACTGGCTGCAGTTACGATCATTACCTTTCTTCAGCTTTCGCTACACACACACACACACACACATATAATATATATATATATATATATATATATATATATATATATATATCGTTACCAGTCTCACCATTCTTTAAATATGAGAAAAACAACATACTCATGGAATAACATTTACTAATAAATATTATTTCTACCAGTATCAACAGCCACAGCACAGGGCAGCCAGATTATTATGCCGAATTATAAAACCTATCATGAAAGGAAGAATGGAGCACGTTGTACAGGATAGCTTTCAATTTGTGGAAAAATTCGCCACTTGAACTTAAAAGAGAGGAAAAAGTTGTCCCTCGATATAAAGTCCTTATTGACTAAAATTCCAATAAATAATACTATAAATATCCCGTGTGAATATCTACGATCATCAGGAGCGGAAACACTGATAGAAGTGAACGACATAAGAGAACTACTTTTATTATGAACATCCAACGTAAAATTCGTATTCCAAGGAGACTTTTACAGACAATTTGATGGCATAGTTATGAGTTATCCTCTTGGACTAGTATTGGCAGACATATACATGCACCATTTAGAAACTACTGGATTAATACCATTTATCAATCGAGCTCATTCTTACGTACGCTACGTTGACGATACTTTCATGGTCGTTGAAAAGGATGAAGATACAAATGCACTGTTACATCACATAAACAAGGTAGACCAAGCAATCAAGATTAGAATTGAAGAAGAATATGACGGATATTTAATCTTTCAAGATTTAGGAATAACGAGAGATGAAGGTACCATCTCGAGGTCAGTTCACAAGCAGGACTGGGCAGTATATCCATTATTTCAGTAGTGTGCCAAGGACGTACAAAAGGAACCTGATAATAAATTTTGGCACACGAATACGCAGGATTTGTTCACTGAACAACATTGAATTAGAGCTAAATTTGCTTCGCGAGGCGTTGAGAAATAATGGCTATCCGGACTGGTTCATCGAATACAACTTGAGGCAACGCAACAAAATCGATACCAATTTGGAGGTAAACAAAACACCCCCCGGAGATTAACGCTTAGTTTTCCCATTGGAGGTAATCTTCCAGCTGAGATCTTTAAAAGAAAAGTAGTTAGAGCGAATAAAGCACAGTTTCCATCAATACAGATGAGAGTGGTGTTTAACACAACAAAACTGATGCGCAAAAATGAAAATGATAGTCTCTCTGTGACGTCAACACGTTTGTCTGTTTACAAATTTCAATGTACATGCAACGCTCAGTACATCGGCAGACCAAATAAGAGACTCTTAACTAGAATAAATCAGCATCTCCCTCAAAAACTATTAAAGGGGGGTGCAGGTCCTGCACAAAAATCAGCAATTTGCGAACATGTACTACTCACAGGTCATACTGTTAGTAGTAACAAATTTTCAGTTCTGTTCAAGGCAAAAACGGAAGAAATACTTCTGGCTTTTGAAGCTATTTCAATTAATATGTTGAACCTCTGCTTAAACGTGCAGAAAGTAATTCAAAACGAAATTAAATTGGACTGGAACAAAAATACAACTGACAGGCCTTCAAAAATAGCCTACGTTCCGCGAATAAGACACACCCGTCAATAACGGACGAACTTACAATGAAAGCGATGACACAACACATAAAGTTACACAAAATGAGTGGTCTTAACTGTGTAAAACCAAGAGAGACATAGCGAAGAGGGGATTGGTTACGACAAATGTACAGTTTGCATTGGATGAACGAATATATTAACAAATCCAGAATAATGGCTATAAGTAGTGGTATAAATAAGATTTATATATATATATATATATATATATATATATATATATATATATATATATATTTATATATATATATCAGCCAAAATAAATATTTGTTTACACCTACTTTCTATATAATAATATAAATATCCATCATGAATATATAAATAAACATAAGCAAAACTGTGAGTTCAGTCAAATTCAAACGCATAGAATTTATAATCAATATTGTAGGGTCAATCGCAATTCCTCACAATTCAATTATCCTGAAACGTTCAGTATTTATGTAATACCCAATTTCTGGTTTAATAATTAGATACTTGTTTCAATTGTTTACGGTGTGAAATTGGGAATGGTTATTGAAAATGATAAAAGAGAGTGTCATTTTCATCGAATGGTAATTTCAAAGTATTTTAGTTAAAACGAGAAATGATAAACTCGCTTGCTGGTCTAAGAAAGTAAAGAAATGATGGTTCCCGGCGACAGAAACAATTAGGGAAAAAGAACGCAGGCATTCATAAACCAACATTGACTTAAAAATAAAAACTCATTGGGATCATCATTCGGGGGAATCCTCATTCTTTAAAATTTTGGACCATGTACGGTAAATAGGATTAAATTAAAACAGAAAGAGTATAAGACGCGACAGTAGGACAAGACAAAATTTAAATAAATAAAATTGCCTGACAACCAGAGGCAGTTCAGTTAAGTTGTTCTAAAAAATCTCGGCCTTTTTATTAAGATTTTTTATCAAATCTAATTTATCCAACCGACATTTTCTACCACTTAAATGAACATTATTAGATATTGTGTCTAATGATTTTTTACAGATCTGAAATTCGTAACATATCTTCCAGATCTTATTTCAAATGACTCTCTAATTAACCTAGTTAATCTACTCCGATTATATAGCGCAATTTGTTTACAACCATCACAGTATATCTGATGGCCTGCCATCATTGATTGACTGGCTAGATCTGATCTTTTAATTTGCCCGTATTTGCATTTCGATCTATGTTATCCTCTATTTAAAATAATCAGGCACAAGGTTTCCATTATATACCTGAGTTTACAATCTTTTCAGAGCATCATATAATCCTGAAGTGTTCAGGAATTCTGTGGCAGGGTGGCGCGGTGAATAGAGTTCCATGCGCTTGAGAATAAATTAGATATATATGGCCAGAATGTAGTACACGAAGTGTTGAATCCGTCAGAGTAACGGGAGCAGTCAGATTCCATCTATCAAGCAGAAAGTCACGTAGTGCGTATATAAGCGATAGAGGTTCAATATATTATAAAACTAAAAGAATGAATCGCCAAACAACGTCTGTCAACCGTTGATATGATCATTTTAATTGTAGCACCTCTCAAGAACAATCGATTAAACAATATTTATTTCATTGATTCCATTTTTCGTAATGTTTTTCTTGTTTTTAGTGTTCAGTTTGGTAACAAACACTGTCAATATTTTACTATTCTGTAATCTATGTTTACAACATTTATGACAACAATTTTTAAATTGAGTTAAGGTTGACTAAAATTAATTAAGTAAATTAGAACGAGAATTGATGTTTATGCACATCAACAGGAATATACCATTTTAAAGTGTTAGTGTGTCATAAAGTTATGTTTGTTATTTCGTCTGTTATAAAACATTTATAGTGTTCATCATTCAAATTGGATCTTTCTAATTCTTTATTTATAGATATACATACACCTGCTATCAAGTTCTTCATTATACATTGTAATCTCAATAACAGCCCTACAACAACTAAAAATTCTTTTCTTACTACTATAACCACCACCGCCATTACTTCTACTTACATTACTAAAACTACTACTACTACTATTACTACTACTGATACTACCGCTACTAATACTTATAATAAGTATTATCATATTAACCGCAGATATAATATTAAAATTAGTATCATGTGCTGCTATTGTCGATTTTAATATTCGCATATGTTTCGAACATAAAATCTGGAATAGCGATCGGCTACCATAACAAGTTAATCGGTTTGTTGGTATAAATGATAGACAAGTGTTGGAACTTCAGTTTGGTA
>JAQBSW010015105.1:0-10374 GCA_029291075.1 Eudiplozoon nipponicum | reverse complement strand
AACAGCAGCCGAGACATATGCCTCGTCCAGTCTTCGTTCACCCACAGCTCCACAGCTGCAAGAGAGTACTCGTTCGCAACAATAATGCTGTTGCACCACTACAACCAAAGTATCGCGGTCCTTACCCAATTTTGCTCAGACAACCAAAATACTTCATTATTATGCAAGGCGCTACACCGACATCAGTAAGCATAGACAGGTTGAAACCGTTTATCGAACCGCCTGATCCTGAGAGCGTTCAACCTTCTACACACGTCTCAGGCTCCGTCTGCCCACAATCTCAATGTCCTGCTTTGTATAACGCGTAATTGATTTTTTTTAAAAACATTAACATTATCTATCAAAATTTTTTAACCTTACGTTATTTTTCGTATTTGTCTCACGTGGCATAACCAGCTGTTCTTAGCTAACAATTGTGTAGCATTTTTGAACAGTTCTTTGGTATTATGCCATCTCTGAGGCAATGTTCGTGTACATATTTTTATGCAGTTACCTTTGATTTTAATGTATATATTTTTACATTATAATGTATTTCTCACACATGACATTACACTGCCTATTTTGGTATGACCAGCTACTTAGAGCTAACGCTTTCGTGTAGCAACACTAAGTAGTGATCAGCTTCATATCATGGTACAGGCCACTTTCAATGCATATCTCAACTTTATCAATTGCACAAAGACCACTCTACAAATGTCATGACCACAACGTCAAGCACTCTAGCTCTTTTGGTCGTATACAAACACATTGACAACGATCCAACCTGCTTAGGTTTTTAACTTAAACCTGGCAAATTCAGAGGCAATTTACCTCGAAATCTTCACGCTGCGGCTCCCCAAACTTACACTGCTCTATTTTGCCTCACGTGGTATGACCGACCACTAGAGCTAACAATTTGTGTAGCAATTCCTAGTGGTTACCTGGCATCATATCATTGTTGAAGCAACCAACAAGCATATTTAAGCCCAGCACTTATGGTTCATCATATTTTTGCTTAACTTGGTTTGAACTCTGTCATGCATTTCTTATCTAGCCTCGCAGAGAGGAATTTTTTTTTTTCAGAGAGGAAAGTGTTGTAACGACACAAATTAATAGTCGACATATTGCGTAAATTAAATTCAATTATATTTACGTTACACCAATGAGAAAAAAGCGAAACTTGCCGTTTAACCAATAGTGTGCAAGTAGGCATGGCATGCTATTTAAGCACGGCAATTTACCATGCAAGCCAGTTTTGGCATTTTGCGATCTACCTTACGTCACGCGTGTGCGTTCTGTCGGCTGTCAATACCTACGCTGGTGATTTGATAGTTTCACCAACAACTATCTACATCCGTGACTCAACTTGTTGCGGTATAACCAGAGAGACGAGCCAATTAATTGCAGAACCTGCACGACGTTATCCACATCGTGATTACAGCTCAACCACGGGAGTGACAACTCAACCAGAGTCCACCCAAGGCTCTAGGACATCTTCACACTCTGAACACTTCAGGAGAACGCATTACCAGGCCCTCTTAAGGGCCCCCTTATCAGTACAAATCTCTATTCAGAGCACCTTAACCGAGTTTGTAACGTCGTACGGCATTTACTTGAAGCCGGGGCGTTTACACAAGAAATATCGATTAAAACTGCCTGAAACTAACAGAGATTGTTCCTAAAATCACAGTTACGAGAAATTTTGTGTAAGACCACAGTTAGAATATATGACCTTAAAGAGCACTGTATTTATAACAAATAAACATCGTTGGATTGTAACACGGATCCGCGTGTTACAAGTGGACTTAAGGAATGTAGTTTAAAATATAATTCAGAGAAACTTAAGTGCTTCAAATTAGATGATCATACCGCATATATGGATTATCCGTGGCCTGGCATCGCAGAGGCTCTCTTATGTTAGTGACTAAAGGGCTACTACACCTTCTCGGCAGTTGCCAGATGTTGAGGCCCCTAACCTATTCGAGTCTGTAAGCCCCATAGATGCCAAATCGCTAGAAGTCCTAAAAATCACAGTAGAGTCTGATATGCTTATATGTTTGTTTGCGTCACTTAAGTTTAAGTCCGCTATATTCTACACTAACCTACTTGTGTCCTCAAATTTAATATCGGTATCCATGAATATATGAGATAATAATTAAATCGATACTTACTGTTAGGCAATCGGAAAGCGAAAGTTGGAAGGCTGTTCCACACAGCACTTAATCTAGAAAGATATCTACTTGAACCACTGATGAATCAAATTTACCTGTTCCAAGGCGTCACCTTCAATATTATTTCATATCAGAACAAAGGCAATTGATGGAGAATAATATTTGATAATGATGTAATTGTTTACTAGAGAAAAATGTTAAAAAGCAGCAGACCAAAATTACAATACCAGTCACGGAGCGAGATACTCGAAAAACTAAAAATAGCGCACAATTTAAAATCAAGTATTTAAACAAAGAGTGTTCTGGAAAATAAAAATAAATAAATAAATAAAATTCGTTACAATCAGCTATGGTGGTATTAATTTATCAGTCAATGTTATTTTACATAAGGCGGAGGATTTAACTTTCTCAACACAGAGAACGCAAGAACGGCCTTGTTAAAGGCCAACCAATAGTACTAACTCTTTATCATATGACAACTTAAACGAGTTTGTAACGCCGTACGGCATTTACTTGAATCTTGGGCGTTTACAATATTTTAACTTGTATTAAATTTGTTATGCTGTTTGTTGTCTTGGCGAAATATTGAAAATTTATACATTCCTATATAAGGGCCTTAAAATGGGTAAGACAAGCATAAATTATAGCGCACTGTTTAGGAAACGAGGTTGAATGCAAAGAAATGTCTGATGATGACTTGAAAAATTTGGATACTAGAGCCTATTTAGATAGAACCGTTGTGCCTATTCTCTTACAAGGTTTAAATAATATTGCAAAAGAGAGGTAAATGTAATTTGTTACAATATTAGGCCACCTAATGCAATTGAGGCTTTGGCTCATTTCTTACTGAAGCATCAGGATCAAAAAGCAGCAAATTAAATTTGAGATGTGTAAATTTTTCATTAAAATATCTTAATATGTAAATCTATTACGTCTACTTTTGTTATGGATTCCTTTGCGTCTGCGTTTTACTGCATGGTATTAGTATTTAATCTAGATATAGTTTATACATACGGCTTCCTATTTTGTAACTCCGTATTTTAATGTATATGGTTTTATTGGTTAAAAGGTGAAGTATTGATAAAAAGAGCTGCAGATGCTCTAGTGCCTAGCTTCGTATAAACTGTGGTGAACCTCGCACATGCCATAATCGTATGTCTGAGTGTAGAAAAGGAAGATATACTGAAATTGAAATGGTTCTTAGCGGAATGCATTCTTTTTAGGTCAGTTGCGTACTTTCTATGGATAAGATTTAGATTTACTTGAGTACATTTCGTCTTCTGATCCGACGGCATGTTACACATCGGTTTGAAATTAAAGTAGACTTGTGAAAACGTTTATGCATTACTACTCTCAAGGTTCGAGAGGCACTTCATCCGATAGACAGGTTTCGTTCGCATACTGTACACAATTGTGTATAGTGTGGCAGGGTTACTCAGTGGTAAGATTCCAAAACAGTCGTGCCCAGGTTCGCGGTAAATACTGGACAGTGCGTGATGAGCTCCCAGTTTGGACGAAACCGGTCTTCTGGATGGGTGGTTTTTTCTGCACTCTACAATTCTTTGCGTATACTGACTAAGTCATTATGGGGTCAGATGATTATATTTTAAGCGGGTTTTGTGTTTTGGTATATTTTGTGATAAAACATAAGTAGCAGTATACATTGTTTAGACCAGTGCTCATGTCTTAGTAGCGTGGTGAATTTTCTATAGTCTTCTCAATCAGAGAAAATTTTCCCGGGAAGAGACACAGCGTGCGGTAACTGCATTCCGATTCATGATAACGATTTAAGGATTATTATTCCACGGTAGAAATTGTTTTGGCCTGCTTGTGAACAATGCGGAAGACGCCGGCGAGCTCTCAATTTGAATATTAAGTCCAAGAGCTCTGTTGGCGGTTAGGCTTATGTGAACCTTTATTATTTTGTTGATGATGATTTCAAATACAATGAATTTCAGCAGCGAAAGAAAGTAAATATTGCAATAATTTGCTCCAAATTGTTATTTAACAAAAGTCGTTTTATTACAATTTGTGATTTCAAATATAGGTTTTTAATATTAACGTTCCCTCAACTTTTCCCAGTTTGAGGTTGACATGCATGTTTATTCACAAGAATTTCTGCCAACGATTCTCTAATTGGACAACAGAAAGAGTGTCCGCCGTAATCGCATTCCTTTTTACAAGCGATTTAGAATGATAATTTAAACCTGCCTAGCAGTTACCGAATGAAATGGCCATTCCATGTCTCTGCGATTCCCGCAATGAATATAAAGTCATAACTTATAATAAAACAAGTGTATGGAAACGTTTAGCCACATTATTTAGACATGGATATAGATAGGACTCGGAGAGCAAATCTTGGTATCAAAAAGACCTAACGGGAGAAAATATTACTAAAACTGAAAATAAGCACGAATTAACTATAAGAGAAAATTGAATAAATCTAACGAAGTATGTATATGAAATTAGTAATAAATTTCAAAAATAAGCTCACACAGATTTATTTACTCTAGTTTTAGTAATCGTTAATTAGTTCAATTATCATTCTTCGTAGCAGTAATAATTAGCCAACGACCTCTGCATTCTTTATAGTTTTTTATGTCTATTTTAGAGGTTATTGATTAATTTCTGTGATTGTACGTAACTCCTAATCCAATTACCAGCGTAATTGGTTAGTAAAATAAAGTCATCTTACCTTTTCCCACTAATATGTGATAATAACTTGCTGGTCTGGCCAAATTTCCACAATTTGTTAGTCAAAATTCCTTTATTATCGATATTATATTTGATAATTCTAACTCTGATGCATTTCATCAATCAAGTATCATACATGCCAATTATAACTCTGGTTTATCGTTCAGTCTTATTGGTTCGTTTGCAGACTTCGGTTGGTGTAGAATTGAAAATTTGGTTGAAACGGATGTCACTGATGTCACCAGAGATCCCAGTTAGACGTATTCGTTGGCGGTGAGCAGCAGGGCGTTGTTCATCACAATCTTGAGCTTCCGATCAATATTGACACAAAGATCGGATAAGTTTTCTTTTGCCTAATTATCGGTTCCCTGGAGTTGGTCTGACTTTTTATTATATTCCAGCACCCCTACTGTATTTAAGGTCGACTAGGCGCCCAATAAAAGTTATTTTTATCTCGGAGTTTTAAAATGATCTCGACTAGACTGAAAGCACAATATAATTGTACGACCTTGTTGAACAGTCATGCCAATTGCAAAATGTCAAGAAAGGAATCTCCAGTTCAATCAGTTATAAGAGGCCTTATGCTGTCGATAAATGTTCAGCAATCTACTATAAAACGTCCTGTCTTACTTTTGCACACCACAGAATCGGAATCGGCTATGAAACGTAGAATAGCCACAGTTGTAAGCCATTGATAATGATGGCGTGACTCGTATTCTTCGTCTGAACTGCCTGTATCGGCCTAGCTTGTTCTGTACAAGTTTTGGAAATATCAACATAATTTGTTGGTGTTAGCGTCATTTTAATGGCTGGGAAAGATGATAATTTTATTTTTTGGTGTGAAACCATTTATTCGAAAAGGTTCTTGTTAGGATTCTTCTGAACTGTAAAAGTAATTCTAACCGATCTTGCGCTCCTGCCCTTATCCATTTATTATTAATGGTATCAAAATCTAAGTCTTAAGAGGGTCGATAGGTTACTTCATAGCTATGCTCCTATGTCTACGACGATATCGTTAAAGAACACGCATATAAACATAAAAAGCGATTGGAATGGCTTGTAACTTTCCATCTTGGCTTGAAACTTTAGTATGAGTATGCCAGTATCGCTCTTCATCCACTACATGGTTGGAAATGTCCACTTGTTCGTTTGTGTTGGTTTTAATATAAACAGCAATAAGTTTTCAGGTTTCATAGACGGAAGGCAAGAAATTGCATGCTAAACCACCTAGCATTCCTAGGGCGTTTTGTGGCGTTAGGGATTGTAGTTACAAGTGGCCTAGCTACAGTGTAGAAGATGCTGAAAGACGGAAAAAATTATCTGAATTTTCTGCAGAAATTCTGCGAATTAATTATTGCAAGGTGGAGCGGAATTGGTGTGTTTTAGCCTTCCCTGCTTCAATACAAGGTAAGTTCCGCGTAGTTAGTGAATGTTAAGTCTAACATTCTTCGCAATGACCTAGAGCAGCTTGCATAACTGGAATCTATAATTCTCTTTAGAATAAATTAACTAGATAAGTCAATTTGCTTCAGCAATGGGCGAAGCTTGTGATGACGATAGAGGATTGTCAGAGAACGACACACATACGTTATGTTGCTAAATTATATATTCAAAGCAACGGCATATGTGGCCTGATTTATGTAATGAATGGTTAGGCACAAACTGACATATTGACAAGATAAGTTAATTATAATAGAATAGAATATCTTTATTTGGATTCAAACCACACATGTTCCATCAAATAATAAAATTGGAAAATGTACAATATAAAAAAAGTTATCACATCACATAAAAATGTGCAATTAGTCTCATGTAGATAAGTAAATCTCACTAGTTGTACTGTACAATATATCAATATCAGAAAGTTCGGCTGTAAGGAATAATAGATTCATCATCAAAAATAGGAAAAATTAAGGTATAATTCGAGTGTAACATTATGCAAAAAAAATGAGAACCATGACTAGCAATTGATTGTATGTATTGTTGACTAACATGATGATATAATGCATAACATTTCAATTTTAATAATACAAAACTTGGAAATAAAAATCTCAAGAAAATCTGTTTCCGATAACAATTATCCTTGTCTTTTATTCAACCATGAGAAAGTATTATCATAATCAAAATAAAAAATATCAGCAGGATTGTAGACTTTTTCTAGTTCAGTAGATAAAAATTTAAAAGACATCTTAGATGGAGGCGTTTCTCTAAGCCCCTTTGGCAATTGGTTATAAATTTTGTAGATTTTCGAAAAAGAGAATAACTTGCTCGCAACATTCCCCACCAAAGGAGGAGATATTGCCAAATGTCCAGATCTAGTTCCAACTTCATGACTCTTTCTTATCGGATTCATATAGGCACCAGTCCACTGGTTCAAATGGAAAACTTTTATGCAATAGCACATCCTCCGAAACCATAAAGTTTGCAGTGATACAAACTGTAATCTAGTGGCGTATATAGTGCAGGAGATAGGACTAATTTGTTTCACAACTTTTCTTTGTACAGCTTCTATCTTATTAGACAAACCCTTTTTAATGGATTCCAAGTAGCGACAGCATATTCTAGTATCGGTCTAATCCATATAATATACATTTTAAGTTTTATATCATTCGACAAGATATTTCGATTTATTAGTACCCATCTTTTCTTGGCACTGCCTACTATACTTTCAATATGTCTCTCAGCAGAAGCTGTACATTGAATAAATCCTATATTTCTTGCATAAGTTTAATCTCAAACACATCATTAATCACAGCATCATGATAATAAACATAAGTTTATTCTAAGTATGTATTAGGTTTTGCGAACCTAATAACAAATTAGTTCAGTTGTGACCAGAAGGATAAACCAAAGGCAGCATGAACGGAAAGTATAATCTCATGCACATTCGTTTCGTGCTTACTGGCGACTCATCAGTAGGAGCCGGTATTACGCCCTTTAACCACTATATATTTGGTAGAAGAATGTGGAATAATAGGACAGTACATTCTTCTACCAAATATATAGTGGTTAAAGGGCGTAATACCGGCTCCTACTGATGAGTCGCCAGTAAGCACGAAACGAATGTGCATGAGATTATACTTTCCGTTCATGCTGCCTCTGGTTTATCCTTCTGGTCACAACTGAACTATTTTGTTACAAGGTTCGCAAAACCTAATACATACTTGCATATATATTAGTTCTTCGCAACAAACAGTATTAAACATAATGAAAGTTTGTTCTGTTACCTATTTTTAAAGCTCGTCTTTTTATTGTTTATTCTCAGCCCTAGTGTAATCAAATATCTACTCAAATCATACAAATCTATTGTCACATTATTTTTGGAGAATTCGACATTTTTTGGATCAATTGGGAAGATTATTTTCAAATCATCAGCGAATTTGCAAACTCGACCGTTAAGGATCTTAGTTTCCAAATGTGCAAATACGATTTTAAATAAAATTGGCCCCAAACTTGATCCCTATGGAATTCCACTTGTTACTCTTGTCGATTTTGATATCAAACCGATTACTTGAATACTCATTCTTCGATTATATAAATAGTATTTAAGTAATCTAAAAATGTTCGGATCAATATTCAATAAACTAATAGCATCAAAAGATATAGGGTCAAAAGCTTTTGAGATATATTTAAATACAATTAATGCATCTAACTTATTCTCATCTAATATAATTACATGTTTCCACATAGAAAGCATATTAGTAGTTGTCGATCTATCTTTCGTAAAGCCATGTTGACATAAATCAGAATCAGTCGGCAACACGTTCTAAATGATATAGTATCAATCGTTCTATTATCTTAAAAAACGAAGGGATAATAGAGACTAGTTTATAATCACTGGCGCACGTTGGCTTACTTACTTTTGACAATGGTTTAGCTTCTATCGTTAGTATATCGATTGGTAATTTCCAATTCTTCAAAATTCTATTTATAAAGTTGCAGAGCGCATTCATAAAAGTTAAGGGTAATTGAAGCAGGTTATCAATCGAAATACCAAGGTGATCTTTTTTGTTTTTTTGATTTGATTTTTAACATTAATTTTATCAATTCATCACTGTCAATAACAAGTCCTGGTTCCTGGTCTCCCAAAGGATCAGGTAGTTCCATGAAATTTCTTTCATTCTGTGGATTACATATCAAATTGCCAAATACTTCATCCAATTCACAGAGAAATTCATACTCAGTTTTATCCACAAGTAATATAAGCTTTAACTTTTCCTTATATTTACTGTAATCTGTGAGGAGTTTGTATCCTAGTCTAGGATTACTCTTCATTTTGGCCAAAATAATTCGTTCTGATCTTTGACGAATTATCAGCAGTGATGAATTAATTTCTTTATCAATCAAATCTAACCTCATTTGTTTAATACTATTGATAAGACTACACTTTATTATATTATCTCGTTTAATTCTTAGTTTACATAATTTCCTATTGATTCGTTTCGGTATAATATCCGTAAACGTAGATGCCTGAAATAAAACAGATAATAACGATGAAACAGAAGAAACAAATTCGTCAGTGTTCAAGATATAAAAACTTTCATAATCAATCAGTATGCTTAATTCTCTAAAAAGATTCCAGTTGATTCTGGAACATTGCACGTGTGCATTTTCAAAATTAAGTTTCTGTGTTTTGCTACTCAAGATGTTCCATTGTAAAATAATTTGTTTGTGATCCAATTCTTTGAAATAGTTAACAACATCATAACTGTGTGATTTCACCGTTTCAATTTCTAAGTATACATGATCTAAGCATTGCGAACCTCTAGTTGATTCATTTATAATCTGCTTGAGATTATGATTAGAAAAAAATTGATTATTTCACAGTCATGTAACTTATTAAAATCACCTACCACTACATTATAGCCATGACAGTCAAAAATAGATTGAAAAGAATTGGTAAATGTTTGATCATCATATAAAGTAGCATACGGCGGTCTGTAAACCGCGGTTAAGATCAGATTATCAATTTGTATAGATAAAAAATCAATGATAGCATTATCTTCACTAGTATGTAAAATTTTCGCATTTAATACAGATTTACTATAAATGAGTACTCCTCCACCTCTTTTATCCAGCGATCTGTCTTTTCTGAATAAAGAATAGTGAGGAATATCAAATTCATGGTTTTCAATATCCTTGTTAAGCCAAGTTTCAGATAATATTATAAAATCAAAATCGTTACTTATTATAAAATTACACAGCAAAAAGTTTTTGTTCCTAACACTTCGAAAGTTAGCATAAAATAAAGTAAATGTAGAATACGACTTATCTAAACAATTATCGACTTTTACTGATTCAGCTTTGTTGGCTTCTTTATTGTTCGTTTCCCGGGTTTTGAGGCCATACTTCTCCCCCCGCTGTCCACAACATTTAGTAATGATACATCGTTTTTTGTTATTGTATCGATAAATTCCTTATAATATCGTGGTCAGAAGTAGATGGCTTCCGCTCCTGGTTGTTCTTTAGCTTTTTGCTTTTGCCAACTTTCGTTGGAGAAATGTTTTGTCACGTCCAATAAATATGCTAT
>JAQBSW010015104.1:0-10374 GCA_029291075.1 Eudiplozoon nipponicum | reverse complement strand
AGGTGTTCGAAATTGTTGTAATTCTCAATTTGGGTGAACTTTAGCATAAATTTATATCCATCAGGTTGGTATCATGTACCGACTCGGAAACCATAGTGTTAGTATCCGGTACTCATCGATTTCAAAAAAGGTATCAGTTACTAACACAATGGCCATAGTGTTAGTATCCTTTACAGACTCGGTATATATATTATATAGTGTGAGTTAGCATTGAAGTCGCATTGTCGTTGACTTCAGATTATGTTAGCTTCACTATTACAGGTTTACACATTCGTCTAGGAGATTGTACCGTCCTATTATTCCACATTCTTCTACCAAATATATAGTGGTTAAAGGGCGTAATACCGGCTCCTACTGATGAGTCGCCAGTAAGCACGAAACGAATGTGCATGAGATTATACTTTCCGTTCATGCTGCCTTTGGTTTATCCTTCTGGTCACAACTGAACTAATTTGTTACTAGGTTCGCAAAACCTAATACATACTTGCATATATATTAGTTCTTCGCAACAAACAGTATTTAACTGTAATATATTGAATTGAATGATGTCATGCTTACCGCGAAATGTGATAACTGATATCGATGAAGGCCAGAGTGTATGGTTTAACTGGAGTAACAGGTGTTCGGAAATTGTTGTAATTCTCAATTTGGGTGAACTTTAGCATAAATTTATATCCATCAGGTTGGTATCATGTACCGACTCGGAAACCATAGTGTTAGTATCCGGTACTCATCGATTTCAAAAAAGGTATCAGTTACTAACACAATAGCCATAGTGTTAGTATCCTTTACAGACTCGGTATATATATTATATAGTGTGAGTTAGCATTGAAGTCGTATTGTCGTTGACTTTAGATTATGTTAGCTTCACTATTACAGGTTTACACATTCGTCTAGGAGATTGTACCGTCCTATTATTCCACATTCTTCGACCAAATATATAGTGGTTAAAGGGCGTAATACCGGCTCCTACTGATGAGTCGCCAGTAAGCACGAAACGAATGTGCATGAGATTATACTTTCCGTTCATGCTGCCTTTGGTTTATCCTTCTGGTCACAACTGAACTAATTTGTTACTAGGTTCGCAAAACCTAATACATACTTGCATATATATTAGTTCTTCGCAACAAACGGTATTTAACTGTAATATATTGAATTGAATGATGTCATGCTTACCGCGAAATGTGATAACTGATATCGATGAAGGCCAGAGTGTATGGTTTAACTGGAGTAACAGGTGTTCGGAAATTGTTGTAATTCTCAATTTGGGTGAACTTTAGCATAAATTGATATCCATCAGGTTGGTATCATGTACCGACTCGGACACCGTAGTGTTCGTATCCGGTACTCATCGATTTCTAAAAAGGTATCAGTTTCTAACACAATAGCCATAGTGTTAATATCCTTTATAAATACGGTATATATATTATTTAGTGTGAGTTAGCGTTGAAGTCGCATTGTCGTTGACTTTAGATGATGTTAGCTTCACTATTTCAGGTTTACACATTCGTCTAGGAGATTGTACCGTCCTATTATTCCACATTCTTCTACCAAATATATGGTGGTTAAAGGGCGTAATACCGGCTCCTACTGATGAGTCGCCAGTTAGCACGAGACAAATGTGCATGAGATTATACTTTCCGTTCATGCTGCCTTTGGTTTATCCTATTGGTCACAACTGAAGTAATTTGTTACTTGTTTCGCAACACATAATACATACTTGCATATATATTAGTTCTTCGCAACAAACAGTATTTAACTATAATATTCAGTGGTGTCCTTTTTATAGTATTGGATATCGATCAAGGCCAAATTGAATGATATAACTGGAATAACAGGTTTTCGAAAAATTGTTGTAATTCTCAATTTTGGTGAAATTTAGCATAAATTGATATCCATCAGGTTGGGATCATATACCGACTCGGACACCATAGTGTTAATATCCGGTACTCATCGATTTAAAAAAAGGTATCATTTAATAACACAATAGCACTAGTGTTAGTATCCTTTACAAATTAGGTATTTACATTATAGAGTGTGAGTTAGCGTTGAAGTCGCATTGTCGTAGACTTTATATGATGTCAGCTTCACTATTGCAGGTTGACACATTCGTCTAGGAGATTGTACCGTCCTATTATTACTCATTATTCGACCAAATATATGGTGGTTAAAGTGCGTAATACCGGCTCCTACTGATGAGTCGCCAGTAAGCACGAAACGAATGTGCATGAGATTATACTTTCCGTTGATGCTGCCTTTGGTTTATCCTTCTGGTCACAACTGAACTAATTTGTTACTAGGTTCGCAAAACCTAATACATACTTGCATATATATTGGTTCTTCGCAACAAACAGTATTTAACTGTAATATATTGAATTGAATGATGTCATGCTTACCGCGAAATGTGATAACTGATATCGATGAAGGCCAGAGTGTATGGTTTATCTGGAGTAACAGGTGTTCGGAAATTGTTGTAATTCTCAATTTGGGTGAACTTTAGCATAAATTCATATCCATCAGGTTGTTATCATGTACCGACTCGGAAACCATAGTGTTAGTATCCGGTACTCATCGATTTCAAAAAAGGTATCAGTTACTAACACAATGGCCATAGTGTTAGTATCCTTTACAGATTCGGTATATATATTATATAGTGTGAGTTAGCATTGAAGTCGTATTGTCGTAGACTTCAGATTATGTTAGCTTCACTATTACAGGTTTACACATTCGTCTAGGAGATTGTACCGTCTATTATTCCACATTCTTCTACCAAATATGATTTGGAGCGTAATACCATCTACTGATGGTCGCCAGTAAGCACGAAGCGATAATATTGCATGAGATTATACTTTCCGTTCATGCTGCCTTTAGTTTATCCTTCTGGTCTCAACTGAACTAATTTGTTACTAGGTTCGCAAAACCTAATACATACTTGCATATATATTAGTTCTTCGCAACAAACAGTATTTAACTGTAATATATTGAATTGAATGATGTCATACTTACCGCGAAATGTGATAACTGATATCGATGAAGGCCAGAGTGTATGGTTTAACTGGAGTAACAGGTGTTCGGAAATTGTTGTAATTCTCAATTTCGGTGAACTTTAGCATAAATTTATATCCATCAGGTTGGTATCATGTACCGACTCGGAAACCATAGTGTTAATATCCGGTACTCATCGATTTCAAAAAAGGTATCAGTTAATAACACAATGGCCTATAGTGTTAGTATTCTTTACAGACTCGGTATATATATTATATAGTGTGAGTTAGCGTTGAAGTCGCATTGCCGTAGACTTTATATGATGTTAGCTTCACTATTGCAGGTTTACACATTCGTCTAGGAGATTGTACCGTCCTATTATTACACATTCTTCGACCAAATATATAGTGGTTAAAGGGCGTAATACCGGCTCCTACTGATGAATTGCCAGTAAGCACGAAACGAATGTGCATGAGATTATACTTTCCGTTCATGCTGCCTTTGGTTTATCATTCTGGTCACAACTGAACTAATTTGTTACTAGGTTCGCAAAACCTAATACATACTTGCATATATATTAGTTCTTCGCAACAAACAGTATTTAACTGTAATATATTGAATTGAATGATGTCATGCTTACCGCGAAATGTGATAACTGATATCGATGAAGGCCAGAGTGTATGGTTTAACTGGAGTAACAGGTGTTCGGAAATTGTTGTAATTCTCAATTTGGGTGAACTTTAGCATAAATTTATATCCATCAGGTTGGTATCATGTACCGACTCGGAAACCATAGTGTTAGTATCCGGTACTCATCGATTTCAAAAAAGGTATCAGTTACTAACACAATAGCCATAGTGTTAGTATCCTTTACAGACTCGGTATATATATATTATATTGTGTGAGTTAGCGTTGAAGTCGCATTGTCGTTGACTTTAGATGATGTTAGCTTCACTATTACAAGTTTACACATTCGTCTAGGAGATTGTACCGTCCTATTATTCCACATTCTTCTACCAAATATATAGTGGCTAAAAGGGCATGTGGTACCGGCTCCTACAGATAGAGACAGCCAGTAAGCACAGAAACGAATGTGCATGAGATTATAGCTTTCCGTCCATGCTGCCTTTGGTTTATCCTTCTGGTCACAACTGAACTCATTTGTTACTAGGTTCGCAACACCTAATACATACTTGCATATATATTAGTTCTTCGCAACAAACAGTATTTAACTATAATATATTGAATTGAATGATGTCATGCTTACCGCGAAATGTGATAGCTGATATCGATCAAGGCCAGAGTGTATGGTTTAACTGGAGTAACAGGTGTTCGGAAATTGTTGTAATTCTCAATTTGGGTGAACTTTAGCATAAATTTATATCCATCAGGTTGGTATCATGTACCGACTCGGAAACCATAGTGTTAGTATCCGGTACTCATCGATTTCAAAAAAGGTATCAGTTACTAACACAATAGCCTTAGTGTTAGTATCCTTTACAGACTCGGTATATATATTATATAGTGTGAGTTAGCATTGAAGTCGCATTGTCGTAGACTTTATATGATGTTAGCTTCACTATTGCAGGTTTACACATTCGTCTAGGAGATTGTACCGTCCTATTATTCCACATTCTTCTACCAAATATATAGTGGTTAAAGGGCGTAATACCGGCTCCTACTGATGAGTCGCCAGTAAGCACGAAACGAATGTGCATGAGATTATACTTTCCGTTCATGCTGCCTTTGGTTTATCCTTCTGGTCACAACTGAACTAATTTGTTACTAGGTTCGCAAAACCTAATACATACTTGCATATATATTAGTTCTTCGCAACAAACAGTATTTAACTGTAATATATTGAATTGAATGATGTCATGCTTACCGCGAAATGTGATAACTGATATCGATGAAGGCCAGAGTGTATGGTTTAACTGGAGTAACAGGTGTTCGGAAATTGTTGTAATTCTCAATTTGGGTGAACTTTAGCATAAATTTATATCCATCAGGTTGGTATCATGTACCGACTCGGAAACCATAGTGTTAGTATCCGGTACTCATCGATTTCAAAAAGGTATCAGTTACTAACACAATAGCCATAGTGTTAGTATCCTTTACAGACTCGGTATATATATTATATAGTGTGAGTTAGCATTGAAGTCGCATTGTCGTTGACTTCAGATTATGTTAGCTTCACTATTACAGGTTTACACATTCGTCTAGGAGATTGTACCGTCCTATTATTCCACATTCTTCTACCAAATATATAGTGGTTAAAGGGCGTAATACCGGCTCCTACTGATGAGTCGCCAGTAAGCACGAAACGAATGTGCATGAGATTATACTTTCCGTTCATGCTGCCTTTGGTTTATCCTTCTGGTCACAACTGAACTAATTTGTTACTAGGTTCGCAAAACCTAATACATACTTGCATATATATTAGTTCTTCGCAACAAACAGTATTTAACTGTAATATATTGAATTGAATGATGTCATGCTTACCGCGAAATGTGATAACTGATATCGATGAAGGCCAGAGTGTATGGTTTAACTGGAGTAACAGGTGTTCGGAAATTGTTGTAATTCTCAATTTGGGTGAACTTTAGCATAAATTTATATCCATCAGGTTGGTATCATGTACCGACTCGGAAACCATAGTGTTAGTATCCGGTACTCATCGATTTCAAAAAAGGTATCAGTTACTAACACAATGGCCATAGTGTTAGTATCCTTTACAGACTCGGTATATATATTATATAGTGTGAGTTAGCATTGAAGTCGCATTGTCGTTGACTTTAGATTATGTTAGCTTCACTATTACAGGTTTACACATTCGTCTAGGAGATTGTACCGTCCTATTATTCCACATTCTTCTACCAAATATATAGTGGTTAAAGGGCGTAATACCGGCTCCTACTGATGAGTCGCCAGTAAGCACGAAACGAATGTGCATGAGATTATACTTTCCGTTCATGCTGCCTTTGGTTTATCCTTCTGGTCACAACTGAACTAATTTGTTACTAGGTTCGCAAAACCTAATACATACTTGCATATATATTAGTTCTTCGCAACAAACAGTATTTAACTGTAATATATTGAATTGAATGATGTCATGCTTACCGCGAAATGTGATAACTGATATCGATGAAGGCCAGAGTGTATGGTTTAACTGGAGTAACAGGTGTTCGGAAATTGTTGTAATTCTCAATTTGGGTGAACTTTAGCATAAATTTATATCCATCAGGTTGGTATCATGTACCGACTCGGAAACCATAGTGTTAGTATCCGGTACTCATCGATTTCAAAAAAGGTATCAGTTACTAACACAATGGCCATAGTGTTAGTATCCTTTACAGACTCGGTATATATATTATATAGTGTGAGTTAGCATTGAAGTCGTATTGTCGTTGACTTCAGATTATGTTAGCTTCACTATTACAGGTTTACACATTCGTCTAGGAGATTGTACCGTCCTATTATTCCACATTCTTCTACCAAATATATAGTGGTTAAAGGGCGTAATACCGGCTCCTACTGATGAGTCGCCAGTAAGCACGAAACGAATGTGCATGAGATTATACTTTCCGTTCATGCTGCCTTTGGTTTATCCTTCTGGTCACAACTGAACTAATTTGTTACTAGGTTCGCAAAACCTAATACATACTTGCATATATATTAGTTCTTCGCAACAAACAGTATTTAACTGTAATATATTGAATTGAATGATGTCATGCTTACCGCGAAATGTGATAACTGATATCGATGAAGGCCAGAGTGTATGGTTTAACTGGAGTAACAGGTGTTCGGAAATTGTTGTAATTCTCAATTTGGGTGAACTTTAGCATAAATTTATATCCATAAGGTTGGTATCATGTACCGACTCGGAAACCATAGTGTTAGTATCCGGTACTCATCGATTTCAAAAAAGGTATCAGTTACTAACACAATAGCCATAGTGTTAGTATCCTTTACAGACTCGGTATATATATTATATAGTGTGAGTTAGCATTGAAGTCGTATTGTCGTTGACTTCAGATTATGTTAGCTTCACTATTACAGGTTTACACATTCGTCTAGGAGATTGTACCGTCCTATTATTCCACATTCTTCTACCAAATATATAGTGGTTAAAGGGCGTAATACCGGCTCCTACTGATGAGTCGCCAGTAAGCACGAAACGAATGTGCATGAGATTATACTTTCCGTTCATGCTGCCTTTGGTTTATCCTTCTGGTCACAACTGAACTAATTTGTTACTAGGTTCGCAAAACCTAATACATACTTGCATATATATTAGTTCTTCGCAACAAACAGTATTTAACTGTAATATATTGAATTGAATGATGTCATGCTTACCGCGAAATGTGATAACTGATATCGATGAAGGCCAGAGTGTATGGTTTAACTGGAGTAACAGGTGTTCGGAAATTGTTGTAATTCTCAATTTGGGTGAACTTTAGCATAAATTTATATCCATCAGGTTGGTATCATGTACCGACTCGGAAACCATAGTGTTAGTATCCGGTACTCATCGATTTCAAAAAAGGTATCAGTTACTAACACAATAGCCATAGTGTTAGTATCCTTTACAGACTCGGTATATATATTATATAGTGTGAGTTAGCATTGAAGTCGCATTGTCGTTGACTTTAGATTATGTTAGCTTCACTATTACAGGTTTACACATTCGTCTAGGAGATTGTACCGTCCTATTATTCCACATTCTTCTACCAAATATATAGTGGTTAAAGGGCGTAATACCGGCTCCTACTGATGAGTCGCCAGTAAGCACGAAACGAATGTGCATGAGATTATACTTTCCGTTCATGCTGCCTTTGGTTTATCCTTCTGGTCACAACTGAACTAATTTGTTACTAGGTTCGCAAAACCTAATACATACTTGCATATATATTAGTTCTTCGCAACAAACAGTATTTAACTGTAATATATTGAATTGAATGATGTCATGCTTACCGCGAAATGTGATAACTGATATCGATGAAGGCCAGAGTGTATGGTTTAACTGGAGTAACAGGTGTTCGGAAATTGTTGTAATTCTCAATTTGGGTGAACTTTAGCATAAATTTATATCCATCAGGTTGGTATCATGTACCGACTCGGAAACCATAGTGTTAGTATCCGGTACTCATCGATTTCAAAAAAGGTATCAGTTACTAACACAATAGCCATAGTGTTAGTATCCTTTACAGACTCGGTATATATATTATATAGTGTGAGTTAGCATTGAAGTCGTATTGTCGTTGACTTTAGATTATGTTAGCTTCACTATTACAGGTTTACACATTCGTCTAGGAGATTGTACCGTCCTATTATTCCACATTCTTCTACCAAATATATAGTGGTTAAAGGGCGTAATACCGGCTCCTACTGATGAGTCGCCAGTAAGCACGAAACGAATGTGCATGAGATTATACTTTCCGTTCATGCTGCCTTTGGTTTATCCTTCTGGTCACAACTGAACTAATTTGTTACTAGGTTCGCAAAACCTAATACATACTTGCATATATATTAGTTCTTCGCAACAAACAGTATTTAACTGTAATATATTGAATTGAATGATGTCATGCTTACCGCGAAATGTGATAACTGATATCGATGAAGGCCAGAGTGTATGGTTTAACTGGAGTAACAGGTGTTCGGAAATTGTTGTAATTCTCAATTTGGGTGAACTTTAGCATAAATTTATATCCATCAGGTTGGTATCATGTACCGACTCGGAAACCATAGTGTTAGTATCCGGTACTCATCGATTTCAAAAAGGGTATCAGTTACTAACACAATGGCCATAGTGTTAGTATCCTTTACAGACTCGGTATATATATTATATAGTGTGAGTTAGCATTGAAGTCGTATTGTCGTTGACTTCAGATTATGTTAGCTTCACTATTACAGGTTTACACATTCGTCTAGGAGATTGTACCGTCCTATTATTCCACATTCTTCTACCAAATATATAGTGGTTAAAGGGCGTAATACCGGCTCCTACTGATGAGTCGCCAGTAAGCACGAAACGAATGTGCATGAGATTATACTTTCCGTTCATGCTGCCTTTGGTTTATCCTTCTGGTCACAACTGAACTAATTTGTTACTAGGTTCGCAAAACCTAATACATACTTGCATATATATTAGTTCTTCGCAACAAACAGTATTTAACTGTAATATATTGAATTGAATGATGTCATGCTTATCGCGAAATGTGATAACTGATATCGATGAAGGCCAGAGTGTATGGTTTAACTGGAGTAACAGGTGTTCGGAAATTGTTGTAATTCTCAATTTGGGTGAACTTTAGCATAAATTTATATCCATCAGGTTGGTATCATGTACCGACTCGGAAACCATAGTGTTAGTATCCGGTACTCATCGATTTCAAAGAAGGTATCAGTTACTAACACAATAGCCATAGTGTTAGTATCCTTTACAGACTCGGTATATATATTATATAGTGTGAGTTAGCATTGAAGTCGCATTGTCGTTGACTTTAGATGATGTTAGCTTCACTATTACAGGTTTACACATTCGTCTAGGAGATTGTACCGTCCTATTATTCCACATTCTTCTACCAAATATATAGTGGTTAAAGGGCGTAATACCGGCTCCTACTGATGAGTCGCCAGTAAGCACGAAACGAATGTGCATGAGATTATACTTTCCGTTCATGCTGCCTTTGGTTTATCCTTCTGGTCACAACTGAACTAATTTGTTACTAGGTTCGCAAAACCTAATACATACTTGCATATATATTAGTCTCGCAACAAACAGTATTTAACTGTTATATATTGAATTGAATGATGTCATGCTTACCGCGAAATGTGATAACTGATATCGATCAAGGCCAGGGTGTAAGGATTTCCTGAAGTAACAGGTGTTCAGAAATTGTTGTAATTCTCAAATTCGGTGAAATATAGCATAAATTGATATCCATCATTTTGGTACCATGTTCTGACTCGGAAACCATAGTGTTAGTACCATGTACCTTTTCGATACAGTAATGTTGGTATCGGTTACTAACATAATAGCCATAGTGTTAGTATCCTTTATAGACTCGGTATATATATTATATAGAGTGAGTTAGCGTTGAAGTCGCATTGTCGTAGACTTCATATGATGTTAGCTTCACTATTGCACGTTTACACATTCGTCTAGGAGATTGTACCGTCCTATTATCCCACATTCTTGACCAAATATATAGTGGTTAAAGGGCGTAATACCGGCTCCTACTGATGAGTCGCCAGTAAGCACGAAACGAATGTGCATGAGATTATACTTTCCGTTCATGATGCCTTTTGTTTATCCTTCTGGTCACAACTGAACTAATTTGTTACTAGGTTCGCAACACCTAATACATACTAGTAATTAGCTCTTCG
>JAQBSW010015103.1:0-10374 GCA_029291075.1 Eudiplozoon nipponicum | reverse complement strand
TTAAAAGTCAAGCCAACTCTCTATTGGTGTTTCTTTTGTGCACATACGCTAAGGGAAAAAACCCATCTAATGATGCTTGCATGATGTTGTTTTATGCTGATCATACTTTGCTCATTAACTAAAAATGTCTATGTAAGACTCTCTAAAACATTTTGGGGCAAACGTTACAGTTTACGTCAGATTCATTATATAACTAAAATGCGCATTCAAATACAACTCTGCGCGTATGAGGTATGTCGTTCCAAGTAAATGTAAGTTAGTTACTGTTGGTGGCGGAGAACAATATATACCTGTATATACATGAAATTTTTGTATTAGATGTTGCGCACCTCAGTAAAAAAATAGTGCAACTATGACCAGAAGGATAAACCAGAGACACCTGCTGAACGAAACGTATAGTCTAGTGCATATATCTGTAACTCGTGCTACGCCCTATACTCACTATATATTTGGGTGCGGAATGTTGGAAAATAGGACAAAACAATCTCCTATACGAATGCGTAAACATACAGAAGTGAAGCTAATTTCATATAAAGTGTTCGACAATACGACTTCAAAGCCAACTCACTATATATATTATTTATTCCAAGCTTGTAAAGGGTACCAACACTATGGATATTTTGTCAGTACCTGATATCATCATTATGGTTGCCGGGTCAATAAATGTTAACAACAAAATGGATTTCAAGGTATGCGAAAGTTCACCAAAATTGAGAATTACAAATACTTCTGAACTTATGCTACCCCAGTATATCCACACACTCTGGACTTGATCGATATCAGTTATCAGATTTCGCGGTTATCATGACATCATTCAATTAAATATGTTAAAGTTAGGTACTGGTTTGGCGGAGATCTAATATATATGCAACTATGGATTAGGCGTTGTGCAAATAGTAACAAATTATTTCAAATATGACAAGAAGGGTAAATCAGAGACATCATGAACGGAACTTATAACCCCGTGCATATTCGTTTCATGTTTACTGGCGAGTCATTAATTTTTTACCATATACTTGTGAGTAATTATATTCTTTAAATGCCCATGGGCAATATTCCACACAAAAGACTACCCGAACGTCAAAACTTAAATCCCACACCGGACCAGATCATAAACGTTTTACATGCATGGAAGTTAATGCGCTATAAACTCAATTTTTTATATAAATTACGACGCATATTCGAGAAAGATATTACCCCTAAGATTCTGTGGAATGTATTTCATAGTCTGACTAAACTTGATAATTATAAAGCGCATATTTATGAAAAACCCTCTACATGCATCGCATGCTAAATGACGATTACAGCCAAGTCTCTTTGGTCTTGATATAAACACCTGACCCATTAATAACTTACATATGTCAGTATAAACTAAGAATTGTATAGTGTAGAAAAGGCAGTTCATCCAGCAGATCGCTCTGTCCTTATTTGGGAACTCATCAAGTAACTGTCAGAATGTCGTGTCGCGGACAGGACTCATGACAGACTGGGCACGGTCTAGCTTCGGAACTCTGGTGCTCTAACCACTGGATGCCATACGAGCTCCAATGCCGCACGACTACACTGACTAACCAAGTTACATTCAGTTAGGTATATAACCGAAAATTGTGTAGTGTAGTGCAGGCAGGATAGCCTGTGTGGTTAGAGCACCATATTCCGCATGACGCCTATGTCTGTAGTCCTGTCCGCGGCAAATTCTGGCCAGTACATGATGAGTTCCCAACAAGGACGAAATCCCGGTCTACTGGATGAATTGCCTTTTTCTACATGTCTTATGCAATTCTTAGTTTATAACTGACATATGTAAGTAATTAACGGGTCAGGTGTGTTTATATCAAGATCGCAACCTTGATTATAATAATTATCACCACCCGCGCAACCAATGCTCGTTTAAGTCTCTCTGGTGTTTCATTTGTGCACACACAATATGGAAGAAACCTAATGGTGCTTGAATGATATTGTTTTTATGCTCATCATAATTGGCTTATCACCTAAAAATGCCTATATAAAACCTTCTAAAGATATTAAGGTTAAACATTACACTTTACGTTCTATTCATTACATAACAAAAAAGCACCTTAAAAACAACTCTGCTCGTATGAGGTTCGAGGTAAATGTAAGCTAATAGCATATTCCTGTAAGAATTCTTCAAATCTATTCAATTGACACGCGTTTATTCTTAATGGCTACACATCAGTACATGAGCCAGAAGTGTCCTTCAATCCCACTATTTAATTGTCTGTATGCTTGCGAGTAATGACGGTTCGTAGTAGATAATAGTCAGCTGGCATAAAATGCAGGTGTTAATGAGATTAAAAATTTTAGCATTACCGAGTTTGGTATATTATATTGGCCTATGTGAACACATTTGCTTTTAACGAACCTTTGCCCAATGTTTAAACATGTATATATATTTAGTACCTCACTTAAATTTTTTTTTAAATTAGTAGACTCACTGAAGACAACTTTTATTCGTATCAAATTAGTGCACGTGAAAAGTTAATCGTTTGTTGTAATTAATTGGTGAAATGTTTTACGCAATAATTGAGCAGTCATTGCACCCATGGGCAGTGGAACCAGATGAAAGGGATTTTTAGCTTTGTTGCTTGCGGTTATCAGTTAGGATTCATTTTCTACTCTAAGGAATCCATAATGCATTTCTCGCCTCATAATGTTTTGTTACGTTTTCATACTTGCCGGCTGCCAACAAAATGCTTTCTATTCAATTCACCAAGTTTGCACCTAAATCATAAAATTTGGCTTTTGACCATGTACACATCATCAAAATTATGTTAATCTTTAAGAAATAGAACAGCTTTCTTTTTTAGTAATAACTGCTCATTTCCTGAAAAATAAATTCTAGCGAGCACTTCATATAGCATTTCATCGACTGCATATTTTTAACTTTCTAACAATTTCAATTAAACTTATTACACAGCTATTATTTTCTTCCAATTCGCGTCATAATACTTCAATTAATTTTGTTATAAACAACATGGATATGGAAATTCAAAACGATTCCTTTAGCAAAGCAGCCGTACCTATTTCTAGCCATGTTATGTCTAAAGTGACCATCATTAACGTCAGCAGTAATTGAACTACCGATACTTTGGTGGATAATACAAAGACATGTGGCGAACATGGAGAAAAAAATAACACGTAACTTTGTTTGGCATGCTCTCAGTTTTGTGTTTTCCTGGGGAATTCAAAGTGGTGGAGTAAAGGTGTCTACCATAACTGAGATACGTCAATTCATTGATGAGTACAACATTGCATAGACTAAACCAACTCAGTCAATCGTAAAAGTTATATACGCATTGTAGCCAATTTTGTCACTGCTTCTGTATTTTGTTTTATTTCGCTTCGAAATAACCAAGGTTGTGTCTTAGGCGATTTGGCAGAATCACAGAAATTATTTCTAGCTGAGTCGTTCTTTACGTTCCGCTGAGTAAGAATTCTACAAATGAATAGTTTGGCAACATTTCTAAATGCACTATTTCAGTAAGATATTTTCAGTCTAGATTGTAATTTTTGTTATGTAGATTCCTGAGCTATCCTTTCCGTGATATATTGGCTGCCGTTTGGCCTTACATGACCTATTTCAAAATTGGTATGTATTTTGATTTTGAGCATCGTTTGACACCGAAATGCATCACATTCATGCATATATTTTCATCCATTTTTAAGTGTCGTTTCCACCATACCTGAGCACATTTTTTATAACAGTCACACTCCGAATAAGGCATATTTCCGGATTTTCTTCAAAGTAGAAAGCGAAAATGGGATTTTTAGTCTTTGTTTTAGATACCTGTTTTATAACAAATTTATACATCCGTACATGATTTATTTCTTAATTCAAATTACAAATGCATATAAATTGCTGATCGATAATGTGTACACTACTTTCTGATAAGAACACACATTAGTTCCATTTTCATATTCTTCTCTAAACTGTCGTTTTATATTTGCATTATACCCAGACATACCAGCCTTTTTACCCAACTATCGGTGATTTTTTAGTGTTATTAGGCCTCCACTTGATTTCCGGTACCCTGTAGTCTACATTAAGTATTGAATGTGGGACAGAGAATACCGTTGTTTAAAACATTTTCCGAGTTAACTGTACTCTACATGTCCGAAGATGTTAGCGAAAACAATGCACCATATGTTAAAATATTCCATTGAAATTAGCTAATTTCGACGCTTTTGAAGCATACATAGCGTTAAATTTTCGATGAAGTCGCGATTGGTAGTGTCGATATATTTGCGCATTGGTTATAATAGTTTTAAAATTTGCTTCTAATTATTAGTATGAACTCGTTAGTTGGGCCTAAAACATACTTTTCTTTATAATTAAACGAACATTGGTTGCGCGGGCGGTGATAACAATTATTATAATCAATGTTGCGATCTTGATATAAGCACCTGATCCATTATATTGACATATGCAAGTAATTAATGGGTCAGGTGCTTATATCCAGATCGCAACCTTGATTATAACAATCCTTTTCTACGGTCCAAATAAATGTATTACCTTTAATTTAGTAAATGAACTTATGGCAATGCCACATCTAATCTTTGAAAGTCTGACTTTAAAACTTATAAGAATATACTACTTAAAAAATGGTTTTTATTATTTCAATCAACTAATAATGTTAGAGAATTTCAACTTACAAAACGTTAAGAGTAAGCTTAGTGCATCGTTTTTGAGCACCTTTCCGTTCCCCAATACAATGAGGCATAGCTTCTATAATCTGCAAGAAAGCTGTTGTTAGAGCTATCTCTTTGATGGAGAAGTAAAATTATCGCCATCCTACATCGATTACCTTCAACTACCATTGCTGGTCGTACAGAATCTCGCTTAATTCAGCCATATTTAATCTCCTCATTCTGTAATCGCCTTTGTGTGAATGATCATCATTTATGTATGTTTTTACGAATAAACAAATTTAGAAAGTCATATATTTTGTAAATATCTACGAAATCGGATAAGATTAGTCTACACAGCAATTTTGAGTAAAAAGTGAATTTCTATTGAAAGACCTTTTAGCATAAAAATGTAAATTTATTCATGGCTCTTGCCAGAATGTACAACAGCTGCTTTAGATTGTGTTTATATGGTTACCTGCCAGATTTTAATTTTTGAGCAATGTTAGCACTTTGATGTAAAATTAATTATTTTCACTCAAATTTTCGGAAACTTTGAGGAATGTACAAAGTTTTCTGACAAATATATTTAGCAAATATCATCAATTCATTCTTTGAACGCAGTACACAATGAACCATTTTTCAAAGCTCTTTTGAATTGATTCTAAACTTTCTTATAAAACAAAATATTTTTCATTTCCGCAACTGAACATACATGCGCACGTTGTTGATGAACGCTTATAAGATATGAGAAATTAGCGAAATGATGCAATTAATTGAGCCGATTATAATCGCATTTCGTTTTAGACTGATGTGGACAACATTCTGCGTTCACCTGGTCAAACGGATGTTCCAGGTTCCTTTCATTTCATAATAAATCTTTGTGTCTTTTGATATTGAATAGCTTTATCCCTTGAAAATAAAAATTGATTTCTATTATGATATTTGATTAAGAACAAAATAAAGTATATATTTCGTAATGTGTGAGTTTCATGATTTGATGCGTAGAGTTTCGTTTAACAAGGTATGGTGTCTTCTATATTGTCTTTTTATATATAGGACCAAGCAATAGCCCAATATTAATTTTATTTTCAAATATGAACATTCTGCAGTAAATTTTGTTTCGTGCTTTGATTTTATCGCTTATTTAAATAGACTTAACTTCTTAATATGTCTCAGAAAACTTTAGCTTTCGTAATTGTACAACGACACCTGAATTCCGACCAGCTTGTTGATTTATTTTTTTATATATTGCTCTTTACTTCATTTTATCAGTGATAGAAAAATAGAAGCTAACTATTTTAAAGAAATTGAGTTTGCTTAAATTGTTTAAAATTCGTATCTAAATATTATCTCCGCGGTTCTTTTACTTGTTGGTGTGTCCTTTTAATTATTACAACAGAATTTGTTTTATTTAACTTTGAGCATGCAAAATAAAGAAACGCGAGACTTGCATTGTTTAACAATTTGAGAATTTCCTGTTATTTCATAATAAATTTATTGTATGCCAACTAACTTAACTATTTTTCCCGTTTGGATAAAACAATACACTAATGTAATTGTTACGTTTCAAGGTGTATCATGTAACTGATTTGCGAGTTTTACTTAAAATTATACATTTTAGTCGAAATATTGCTTACGGTAGCAAATTCAATTCATAAAGACGACCGGCTTCGTACTTATTAGGCATTCATCAAGTACTTGCCAGTATAATTGTGGCCAAGGCTGTAAACGGATCAAATTTTCTTTAGAATCTAGCAACTCGGTCACTGCGCTACAAAAGATGCATATAACATGCAATTTTCAATTCTTTGGGATGGAATCGATTTGGCATTGCTTTCTACCTAATGTTCCAGCGAGCCACCCCTGAGCAAGCATTAGTTGGTGTATAAATTAAAATTGCATGTAGTGCGTGGAATAGGTGGCATAGTGAATGAAATGTTAGACTCTGGAGCAAATGTGATTCGGTCGGAGTCACGGCCACTTTAATTCCGGCAAGTACATGATGAGAGTCCAATAGAGATTAAACACGCATTTGCTACCTTAAGCAATGTCTAGTTCATACTAATAAAATATATAATAAATTCCTGCCTGTCTATTTTAATTCAAAACTACTTCCATAAGTGGCGTGATAACTGTTCTATAATGTCGGATCGAGTGTGGCCAAACAGGTCTTTAGCCCAGGGTAGATTCTAAATGGACCAAAAATTTAGGAAAGGTTAACCAGAAAACATAAGTTGGTATATAAGTTAAAGTTACATGTAGCACACAATGGATGATTTGCCAGACTGTGAAGCGAATTTGTTTCGGTTCGAGTCCTGGCTGCAGTAATTCTGACAGACAGTTGACAGATACCTAATAAGAACGAATCAGATTTATTTGGCGTATTTCATTTTCTACCTTATGCAAGACTGCATTTTACAATAATTTTACAAATTCCAGTACATTTCTATTACTTTATCTTTGCAAGTACGTAGATCAAATAAAAATATTTTTATTATTAGCATTCGTTTTCCCCAGCTGTTTCACAAAAAATAGTTTTGCATAAGCTGCACATATCGAATTTAGCGAGTAATTGCAGAAACAATCAATAGAGAAAACAGACGGACACGATTAAAATGGCGAATAATTGCGTAAGATGGCTTAACTACATTTTGAAATGTCATAGTAACAGAAGAATACATATAGTCAGCGAATCAGTGCAATCGATTACATCGGATATACGATGCAGCAGGTCACCCAAAATATACGAATGAACTGCCCCAAACAATGTGTTCGTGAAAATACACACACACGTACAACATCTACCCACGAACACGCTATAACATCTATATATTAATGTGTCAAATTGATCTCTATTTTATTATTTAAATGTTTTTATGCATCGGTGCTTATCCCATTATTCAACGATATTCCTAATTGAAACATATGATTGATTAGCCTGTGTAGACGAATCAGTCCAGAAAATCACGATGTTTCCAAGAAGTTATATTGAATTGTGTGTCTGGTGACTAGATTTTGATTTATGTACTTTCTGTCTGTATAAACTTAACGTTGCGTCAATTATCAAAGGAAATTCATCCAGTAACTGATTTCGTCCTTACTGGGAACAATTCAAGTACAGAATAGTATTAGGTACGGTGATGCAGTAGTCAGAGTCGCAAACACTGATCCAAATGTGCCCCGGTTCGATTAACGTTCGCGTAGTAATCTTGATAATACTTAAAGTGCTCTCATTTAGGACGAACCCGGTCAATTCGATTAATTTCTTTTTTACCTGATGTCAAGTTTAGTTTTTAATGACAATATATATATATATATATATATATATATATATATATATATATATATATATGTGTGTGTGTGTGTGTGTGTGCTTGTGCGTGTATGCAATTCAATTCAGAACTGTAAAAAATATTCTTTAAATCAAGTTTACAAGCTTGAAATAAACACCAATCCCATTGTATTTAACAAGTCGTCGAACAACATAACTACTTTTAAAAAAATTGTATTCTATCAAATCACGTGAATTATTTGCATTTACACATCTTCATAATTCAATGAATCATACGTTTCTATTATGACTTATTTTGAATTGTTTAATAATTTTCGATGCCATAAATCCTTTAAAAATAAAATAATTGTTATTAAAACACATTAAGTTAAAGAAGTTATAGTGTGTTCAGAGGTAATGTTGTTCATGTATGTCCATGAATACACAAGCAAGCATTTTCTCAGGTAGTTCATCAGAATAATTTCTGTGATCTCATGCATTTTATTTCCTATGCAGTTGCTATCTATGATTTGATGAACACGAGTATTTATTTGCTACTTTAACAATTTATTTGTATTTCAGCCTTCTTATGCAATTAAACTTATATTTCATATTGTAGCTTTCTTATTTGCATTTCGATCGCTTCAGCATTGTGTGTAGCATTTCGTAAAGGTGACATTTCTAATGATGAGAAATTTCAATTACTTGAGTTGTGTACATCTGCAGATGGATCTAGCGATTCTCTTGAATTACCAGTTATTATATATGTAAATTTTCTGTCTGCTTTCATTCTACGATCCTTCCCATAACTTTGAGCGTTAAGTGTATTTGGATTTTTAGCCGAGCTATTGATTGAAAATAAAATCGTATGGTGTTTTCCTCGCTCCGGAACACAACTTTTCAAAGATTATGATAATGCTATTCAAAATGATGTTACAATTGGTCTTAGCTCTGGTAATGTTGCTTATTCGGACGAAATTTGGGATTATTCATTCAATGCTACTATTTTTTATTTTTATTAATCTAGAGCCAGTTAAATCGGATAACATAAGAGAGATAATTTTATAAATTAAGATTTGGTCCTTGTTGATTTTTAGAGAATGTCTTATATGTTATCATAAAATTCTCTGACTGCTCCGTTAATTAATCAAAAATATTCGTAGCAAATTTATAGCCCGAATTGATTAAGTGATCTTTTAATACCGACTTCCCCAATGAAACCTGGAATTTTGCTAGTTAGCGTCTGACGATAGTGTTAATTTATTTGGTTCACCTACTGGTGTTGTCCTGTCGATGTAACTATTATTAAAACTACATCCAAAATTGAGCAGCATGGAAAACAGCTGATCAGACGTCTCACCGAGCACTTGTATAACACTTGTCAATAATTGGGTGAGGAACGTAGGGACGGTACAATCTTCTATATGAATGTGTAAACCTGCAGTAGTGGAGTTAGCTTCATATAAAGTCTTCGAAAATGCGAGTTCAAAGCCAACTTACTGTTATATATATATATATATATATATATATATATTCAAAGCCTGTAAAGGGAACCAACATTATGTCTGTACAGAAGTAATTGTAATTCACGATTTTGGTGAAATTTAGCATACCTTTAAATCCATTGTGTTGGTATCATGTATCGACACGGCAACCATCGTTTTGGTACCATTAAATTATTTTACAACCATAGGTACTGTCTCAACAGACGTAATGTTGTTACTAATTTTAGGTTTGGTATATACTGTTTATAGTGAGTTGGTTTTAAAGTCGCATTGTTTAAGACTTTATTTGAAGTTAGCTCTACTACTGCAGGTTTACACATTGGTATAGGAGAATGCACTATCCAATTGAACCACATTCCACTTCAAATTATATAGTGCGTATAGGGTGTATTACCAGCTCCAACTGAATAGTCGCCAGTATGCATGAAACGAATGTGAACATGAGTTTATATCTTCCGTTTTTGATGAATTTGGTTTATCCTTCTGATCATATTTGAACTAATTTTTTACTAGGTGCGCAACATATAATACAAAATTACTTATATAATAGTTCTCTGCAAAAAACAGTATCTAAATGAAGAAACAGCCAAACCCAATGACAAAAATGATGCCATAGGCTGTGAATAACGTTAAATCAGGAAGAAATCTAAAGTGCGAAATACCAAAAGCAATGCTTTGGATAAGACTAAATATAGAGGGGGGCATGAATCAAGATTGAGTCATAGAATAAGACTAAATATATATATATATATATATATTTATATATATATATATATATATATATATAAATATATATATATGTATATATATATAGATATATATATATATATATATATATATCTTTATAATGTCCATGCCTTTTTAATTTTACACAGTATATTTATAAATAGGAAGAAAGAACACATTAATAACAAAGTGGATAAAGGCCATTTATTTCGTGAATACTAA
>JAQBSW010015102.1:0-10375 GCA_029291075.1 Eudiplozoon nipponicum | reverse complement strand
TACATACATACATACATACATACATACATACATATATACAAACATACATACATACATATATACAAACATACATACATACATACATACAAACATATATAAATACATACACACACATGCACACACATACACACATGCATACATACACACAAACATACATAAATACATACACACACATACACACACCTACATACATGCATGCATACATATATACACATAGATATGTGCATAAATAAATAATTGCATTTCTGATATTGAGTGGATCCATTTAATTCAATTTCCCACATTTCTATATTATTTGCTTCCCAATAAATCCTGCATTTTTCCTCAAGATCTGTATTCCGCTGGTGACAAACTAAGCGGAACTCGCCATTTGCAATCGCAGCAGCATCAACGACATAAAACTGATGGTTTAACACCCTTAAGCAGTCTGGCGAGGTGTTTGGCATTGCCGTTTACCGAATTCACGTACAGTTCTTCGACAGAGCTACACTTTTTCAGCAACTTGACTAGTTACCTTGGTGAATTACTCTCAAGGGACTTGCCAATAATTATTAATCAGGTAGGTTTGCTAGGCACACTCGGTTATTAGCTGACCTAGTCGATAGGCAGGATCGTATCGTTTATTATGTTAATAATTTTCTTAATAATTCATTAATTTAAACGATTTCCAAATTGCTTCCCAAGTACGTTGTCCGTCGTGATCAATTTACCAGAAGTAACTGGAACTGACAATATGACTCGGAGTACTGATATACTGCTTAGATGTCTTTTGCCTTACTATCCCATCAGAACGCCGTTATATTTTATATACTATAATTATTGTAATTCCACCACACTCTCGACGTTACATTAGTCAGACTTGTTATCGCGTGTAGTAAACTGCTACCAAACAGAATTGCCTCATTTTAGCATACAGATGCTTCATTTGCACAAAACCATTGAATTTAAAGTTACATGTGGGCTGTATATAAACAGTTAGTCGCCCATATCTAGTGTCTAGCAGAGAATAATTTTGTTCTCGTCGTTTCTCCGACTGACTGAAATAAACAGCTACACGACTATTACCTTTGTTTATTGAACATTTGCATAGCTTTATGGTTGGGCACTGTTTGAATCTAGATTCTGTAAGATTGCCGCCACTTCTCTTGGATAATGAGTTTATGGTGCTGCGTGATCAAATGACTGACTTCGCGAAACAGAGTTCCCAAGCCACAGGATTGCTGGTCCACGCCATATCAGTTTCCAGTCATCGTTCGAAATAGTCTCGGTTTCCCGGCAAATGGTCTTTCCAGACAACACACAACCAACGCAATTCACTTTTCGTAACATGGTTCAATGGTGACGTTACATCAAGCAGCGGTCGAATAGAACTGGTCGACTAATACACTTTCCTTATAACTAGTGCTTTATGTCGCTCTGCTGAGACTGCCATAAACTGAACCGATCGAAAAAGTCGCATTGCACAGCTCGTCGCGTGCTAGCTGCTGTAGTCGGTCATCGGCGAAGTCTCTTTGCAATTATAATCTACTGTGTACTTGACTTCAAAAAATCGGTTTTTAGTTGAATAGCCAAGTGATTCTAGAGCGTTTTGCATTATTTGCCAACCGCAGCTGCCGAAAGACGGATGCATCTGTAGTTCGTGGCAGTAGCCAATCAAGTTGGTGCCTTCATGGGTTCAAGTTAGACAAGCTTAGTTAAAGTCAAGCAGAATGATGTCATTTAGCACAATCTGTCGTTCTGTATCGAAATTGGTCATTACGATCATTTTTTAGGCGTTAAGCTTCTGACTGTGCCAGATAACGATTTTACAGCGAAATTAATAGCGTTTTAGAGCTTGCATTCCTTTACTACCTACGGAACAGCGTAATCAGCGCATTCGGGATCAACAGGACGGCCGCCACTAACAAGTTGCACTCCGCACAGATTTGCGGCGTCCTCCGCGAAGCTGGAATTGACAACGTAGTTTTACTAGGCGGATGCTTTAATTCATCCCTTTGGAACACGGGAGCCAATCACAGAATATCGAGAAAAACATGTGCTACCGAAAATAAATTCTGATGAATATCTTTTAGCAGGTTTTAACTAGTCGAAAAAACTTGGCCTGTAAGTCATCATTAAGTACTGTACATTATAGCACTTTTCTCAGTACAGACTCGAAAGCGGTTGACTAATCTAGAAAAGCATCGATGTTGGGTGGCTGATTTCAGTGGCGCAAATCGAGGCTGCAACCTAATGTATTGATTCTATCTACTTACATCATTCCCGGCCCAAATCCACGAGCAATACAAGCTATAATGAAGGCATACTGCATTCGGCGTCGCGCAGAATAACGAGAGTCGCCTTTTCTGTTGAGACATACAGAGCGGTGAGTCGAAATTTGGTTACTGCCGAAAAACTTTATCTACGATTCTGCCTCTTTTCCTTCTATTTTCGCTTCTCAATTTAACAGTAGCGTTCATTTGGATGCTATGAATTTGGTAGATGTTGACCATATCACTGCGCCCAATACCAGATTGCCAAATATCAAAAATAGTTAAGCTAAACTGCCATTCACTAAACCTTAGTCAGGTTTTAATTTCAGCGCATTTAATGTGCAAACATTAAAACAACTTGGACAACAAGAAGCTCTTGCACGTACGTTGGATAAATTAGAAATCGATGTATGTTGCGTATCTGGAACCAGAATACATGTGAGATCTTGTAGTTCCACAGAATGTTCTGATTTCGGACAATGGAGCACAGTTATTCTCCTTTCGCATATGCTCCTACCGATTGCAGCACAGACGAAAGCAAGGAAGCGTTTCACTCCAAATTATGCTTTTTACTAAGTAGAGTAAGAAGCTCAGATATAGTCGTTATGGGTGACCTGAATGCTCAGGTTGTGCGCTTAAGTAACACAGAATTTCAATTATTTAGGTATAACCTGCTCGTCTGTCAGGATGGAGTCCACCTGCTTGTCATGGTTCTTGGCTTGAAACCCTGTGTGCATAACTCTGTCAATTTATCAAATTAGGAGTTCCGATTTTCATCTTGTAACATCATCGGTAACCACACCGCTTTCAATATTAGACTGGGTTAAGAGATTTTTAAAGTGATTGGTGAGTTACGCTTCAGTATTTTAAGGCGCCTCTATCACCTTGGCAGAATGACCGCTGCTAATACGTCGGATCTAAGCTCATAGTTAAAATAGGTTATTACGCTGCGGAGCTGCTTCTATCTCATAAGACGCGTAAAACAAGCGTTGACTTTCATCCGCCACGTGGATGGCATCGAACTCATTTCGAAGTTTACGAGCCAAGGTACGATCTCTTAGTTTCACAGCCGATGCCGTTTATTGAATATCTTTAGTGTTTTTCGAAATAGAGTACTGCAACTCATTTTTTATCCTCATAAACAGATCGATATTTGCCGAAGCCATTTTGGTCGGCCTGGGGATAAGGGATATTGCAGTTTATTCAACTGTAAGGAAATTACTTGTGAAGCAAGAGCCCTCCAATGTGATGATACACTACATTTCGAATGCTGTAAATCCACCGTGTGCATTTTTAAGTGTCTTTTGCTGCAGTTGAAAAGAGAATGTCGCCTTTCGTCGTCATTCGATGAATTTTTGCAAATATAGACACTGCTATTTATGACATACATTTAGAACTCAGAGACTCATGTGCAACTTACTTAGCTATTATTAAAGTGAGCAAAGACTTTGTGCACAACGATAAGGGTCCATTCCCAGATTCTCATAAAGATGCTTCTATTCGGAGAGTCATAATTTCGAAATAATCTGCAGTGGTTTGTTTCAACCTATCCACTCTGAAAGACTCAGCAGACAGGACAACTTTTGTTATCTTGCGCGCTGGTCGATCTAAGCTAAACCTATTATTTGTCCAATTCGTCATGGTTTCTGTGGACTATATAGGTCACCAGGTTTTATGTTCATTCCGTTTTTAGAGTCTGCCACTAAAGGCTGACAAACGCCATTTGCCCAGCGGTTTATATTAAAAGTCATTCCAGAGGCTAACTCGAATTCTCTTTCTGGTTTATTAAGGCACCAGAAACAGTCCTTTTGTTCATTCTCCTGTTTATGAAAGCAATCACGCCGCGTGTATTCCCGATGCCGAACTTTGGCTGCATCAGGTTAATAGATACGGTTTCTATAATTGAATTGATAGTGTCAGGAAATAAGTCTGTTGTTCGACGACTGGTTAAAAAGAATGGGATTGGTGTTTACTTCAAGCTCGCAAACTTGATTTAAATATTTTTTGCTACGATCCGCGCAATTAAATCAGAAAAGTTCTCTCGCCTTCGCATTGCGGAGGAAAGACACGAGATGTTATCTTGCATTCATTATTTTCCTGCTTTCTCTTAACACCAAAACGTCCCTAGTACCTGCCACCTTAATAGGTTGTACATTTGTGCTTACACGGTGCATAATGTATATATGTGAATTTGAATTTTTTTATTGAATAGAGGTAATTTCGGCATATCAATGTTGTTGCGAATTAACGGCATGACCGTTACCTGGAAATTCGTATGTCGAACTCCTGACGGCGGTTATGGCTACTGCAAATGCGTTTCCTGACATGGATGAAGTTAATGTCTATCAATTGGATTGCCTCTAACACTAATTGAATTAGTTGAATTATACAACATAAAAAGTTCTATACGCAAATGTGCACATGTAGATTTCTGGCGTGTTACTCGGATAAGTGCATGTTTATGTGTTCTTAATTTAACACGTATGTGTTGGTTTATAAATGTGCTGATTTATTTAGAATTGTGAAATTTTAATCATTTTTCTGCAGATCGGCGGTGATTTTAACGTGAGTGACGTCGTGAAGCAACTGCGCCGAACGGTCGATTGGACTTTGCATAATATGTACAGAATTGGACACTTGACAACGTGGGGCACACTAGGTTTGGGCCTGCCGTGTATGTTTTCTGCACTGGAGGTTAGCCTACCTATTTATATGAAGCATCACCGATAGTCTCTTGGCAGACATTTACATGTTTCGTTAAGGCTACTTGTGGTATAAAATGCATTAATTACACATTTTCGCAGTCATTTTATTAATCGGCAAAAAAATTGTAGATTGTCCCTTGCTCTTCTGATCGTTTTTCAAATACATAAAACATTTTATCCCAGATAGGAATTTAAAATAGTACTATATTGCACAGAAACGCTTTCGCTCCATCTTGTCCAAATTTGTTTACAATTGGAGAAGTGTACCTGTGGGAAATCATATTTGGGCAGATGCGGTTAAAGAGTGAACTCATGCTTTTTCGTGCACATACTAATTTAGTGTGTGCAAAATAAGTTTAGTGTTGTAAGTCCGTCTATAACCTAACATGCGACTTGTTTGCAAAAATCTTTTCAGTTTTAATTAAGACTATGTTTGTAAGCATGCTTCCCCATTTGTTCGTGCATTGACATTTCCGTGGGATTTGGAAAGTTTTATGCTGTTTATACATATATATATATATATATATATATATATATATATATATATATATATATATATATATATATATGCTTATTTATGTTTCTTCTTTTTGAAGTTTTTAGACTAATTTATATATTTATTGTGGCCTCTTATATGGATTGATTTTTTTCAATTCAAATAAAATTTATTTCTTAGTGGCATTTTTATGTGGAAAAAGAAGAAGAAATTTTATCAGAGACAAGAACAGATTCTTTCTCAAGTAGCTGATAAATTTTTTTGCAGATGGAAAGGGTGGTATGAATTTTATTAAGGCTGACATTCCAAAAGAAAATTTATTTCTCTGTTCTGTTTTTCCACTAAATCACTTGTTAAGGTGGAGCGAAAGTGCTTCTGTGCAATATTTAATGTGTTTTTTTAATTTCATATCATGGAGTTCCTGTTTTACGCATTTAAAATCTAAATATTATGGGCGAATTTTCGTTAAATGTGCTAAAATTTTCTGTTTACGTTTGTGAGGGCTCACTAAATGTTGCACTATGTTTAATTCTGTTACCTCGTGAAGTTGTAGTGCTATAACTCGAGTACTACTTCCATTCTCTGGGATCTACCGATGCAAGCCTCCGTACTAGTTTAACTATTAACCGTCCTGATCTACACTGGGAATCGGTGACCAAATTTCCTTTTACGGCTTAAAATTAACTTTGAATAAAAGTGACCTCGGATAAGATGGACAAGTTTATCCTATCTGTTGAGTCTTGTTGGCTATGTAGGCGCAGCTGAGCGGTTGAAAATAAGCGTAAATTCGGAACACGGGGTGGATGGCTTTTAATAGTATACGGCGGAAGAGCGCTTGCAATCATGAACTCGGACCAGGTAAATAGCATGCCTGAGTGGTTCGGATAGCTAGCGCCTGATGCAGTTGCATCTCCAGCTGATGTACGCCGCTGGAAGTCGTGCCTACATGCACGAGCTTTACAAAATGCTGCGGAGATGGATTGTGAGGATGCTGCATTCCTTCTAATGACGCGTAGCACGCGTGAGCGATTAAAGAAAAATTCACGTCAAACGGCCCTGTCTAGTCGTTTGTGTAGCCTAGATTTGTTATTTAAACTGCTTAATTTCCTAAACTTCACCCTTCATGCGCATCTAACTTTGCAGGTGCTTTGCCTGTGTGAGGCGTGTCGACTAGGTTCTCGCCAAAATGCTTTGAAATTAAACACGGCTTTAGGAAGTATTGCCTGATGTACGTAGTGTGATGTGAATGGACAACAGCAAAATATTTTAAAATCCAGTTTTTCTGATTGCGATACACACTAATCTAATTGTATATGGGAATTCGCACAGCATAGCGAAGCCGACGTCAGTCACATGCACCGACGCGTTCCAACCTTCCAGCAATGCCTGTTTAACAACAATAATGTCGAATTTACAAGATGAATTCTATAGTTCAAGGTATTCATTTAAGTCATATTTGCTTGTTTAAGTCAGGTTTTCTAGATTTTGATATAAGCAAAAACGCCATTTTAACTAACCAGCCGCACGATTAAGCAGAACTACCGGCACGAATAACTATACACGTAATCATCGTGTTTGCATAATATGCATTAGAAATCATGCCTGGGACCCACACCCATCACCGTGTTGGGTCTTATCGTGTCAATGGGTGCAACGATCGCCAGTTTTGCTGTCGTGTGGCTGGCTTACGAAATTGAATTGGTGCTACTTTAAAGTCAACGACGTTCAGATAATTATTTATCTAGCTGCACAGCGGGAAATAGTTAAACTATTTAGACAATTGTATGTTTCTCCGGCCCAGATTTTTAAAAAAAACATTCGATCTGTTGACTGATGGTAGGCATGATAACACAAGATCAAAATGCATTTAGAATAACTACCTTTAATTTACAATCTAGACGCCACACGCCTATTCATAGCTGCTAAATCACGCACAAATTAACGTAAACACTCACTGGCTCATTTTCACTCTCTCGTACAAATCAGCCTTATTGTGTTATTGTGATTATGGTATTACTTCATTTTATAACATCAAACCAGGTATTTCTGACAGGTGTGTTAAGTGCATGGCTTGCAATGGCGCAACGTTGCGAGGTTAAACTCACCAAAGCGGATGCTACGGCCGGTTATAGTCAGGCTGGGGGATTGGCCACGTTTTTGCGTATTGCCGATCTAACAGGTCAGTATTGTTAGTATTGCTTGTGTGATTGCACGCGGGTAGACGTGTTCTTGCGTTTATTTTTAAATTCGATGTTATTTTGCAACGTTTTGGTGATCCCGGGTGAACCGTATTCTAGCTCCAGGTATATGAATTCATTCTATTATCCACTTAAACATTTAATGCTGTATGATGTAGCGCCTTTTCGTGGATCGTTACAGACATCTTAAAGGCAGCATAGTTATAAATTCGGTCGTAGGACGGCATTTTGTGTGCATACGCTTCGTTTCAATACAGTGTCGTGCTTCATTAGTCTCATCGAGTAGTTGCCACGACCGGGATCGAAATCATGTTACTTGTCCTGCACGTCAAAGAAGCCGTTTGTGGATTTGACCGCATTTTTCTTGTGCGGGACAATTGATAGCACTCTTAGGTCGGTCAAATCTTGAATGTTGTACATTTTCAGGTGCTCTGATTATTTGCCTTGATCGATGGGTTCTCACATGTCCCTTCTTTTTAAGCCTTCCATCAGCTGATTGTCTGAAAATGACATTGGAACAATATTTTCCACTCATCTTTTTCCTAATTTCCAGTCCCATCTTCAGGGTTGACAAAATACGCACAGGAATACAACACAACTTGTGGCAAAATGCGGTTAAATCAACAACAAGAAGGACAGCACTGCGCAAAAAGATTCAACATTTAAGTACTTCTTAAAGAAGTCGTTTTTTACATGCAATATTCAGCTTTATTGCAACTTACCTTCTCTTGTCGCCTTTGTCTTCAGGTGGATGCTCGTTAGTACCGCAGTCGTCATAAACTCTCAACTAGCTATGCTCGATCATTCGACTTTTCATTTAGTTAAAGTGATATTGAAATAAAGGATAATAGAATGTTATGCTTATGTATATTCTTTAAATCAAGTTTGCGAGCTATAAGTAAACATCAATCCCATTTTGTATTTAACCAGTCGTCGAACACATCGCAAAACTACCGTGAGTCACACTTACTGACGCGTTTCGGCCTTCCATGAGCACTATCAGATTACTATGGCAAACTGATTTATACTGCTGTTATAGTAATAATCATAATATTAGCATAGCTACCAATACTTCTTTACGAAGCGAAGGCAACTGTAAGGCAAGACGTGTCTCACTGTATCGTCACAAGACATTGACCGAGCTATGGCATGTAGATCATTCTTTGTGGTTGTGCGTAGTATATATAAAAAAGTGGATGCTATAAACTCCTGTCTTACTATTCTTATTTAATGTCAAATTCTAAACTAGCATGTTATCCTGAATGGAGAATAACTTCTTTGCGCGGAGCTGTCATCGTTGAATTTTAATACGCAATTTGCAGTTGCAGGATAATTGAAAGCACTCGTAGGTCGGTATAATGTTGATTCCTATAATTTTTCAGGTTCACAGAGTGTGTTGACTCTTGATTGATGGGTTCTCACGTGTCATGTTAGAGTGACGAGACAAGTGATAATCCATAAATCAAGATTCAACACCATCTTTGCACCTGTCAAATGTCGAGGCTGGTATCTTAGAAATTCGTTATTAAGGTCAACATAACGCTTGTCCATATATAACAAAATCTTAAAAATACTATGTTATATAAAAAGTGGAATTTCATAAAAGGTGTGAATCCTGCAGCATTGATAATTAGCTATAGCTCTAAGCCAAAATCCTCTTGGGTCTGATCTCCACCGGTGCAGTTATGAGTCATACTGAAGAGCTGCCCAACAATGCCAAAATCTAAGCCTAGTTTATTAGTGGTACTTGATAGTCTGAATATTGTTTCGGTTATAGAAACAGTTACTCGTTAATAAAATCCTACAATCAAAGTTAAATATTAATAAATACTAAGACGTTTATCAAACACTGCAAATGTGAACGTCTAAAAGTTATGTTTTGTTGTTTTCATGTAACGCTGTATATACAAAATTGTTTTTCTCAACAGGTGAATTGGCCACTGGAGTAAGGGAATTCGTTATCGCGACGCTAAAAGGAAACGAGAATTTTTTGAAAGCCTTCAGCAAGGACTCGTCAAAGTGAGTGTTTAAACTGACAACTAATTACTGCTTTCTTGTTGCCTTAGCTTCAGTACTGTCTCATTTGTCATTGGACCTGCTCAAACAGGTGTCTCATCACAGCCGTATTATGTAGAACTGTATGATAATTGCATCTTGTACTAAATTAAAAGATCTAAAGTTGAGATCTTTAATGCTACTGATAAGCGAGGTATGAATAAATATAGTTGCTAGCACCTACCATGTTATGTGCTTACTTTGGTTAATATTTTAACGGCACCATATCCGTGTTTCAGATGATTGTAAATAGCAACGGTAGAGCAAAAATCGCTCTTCTAAACAGGTGTTTCTTTAGTAAGCCTGCTTGTATGTCCTCTGACGAATCAGTTAGCACTTTTTCCTGGTTCATGGCGTAGCATTGGTTCCTGCTAACGTTTTGCTAATAAAAATAAACTCTATCTCTCCTCTCTCTCTATATATATAGAGAGTATATATATATATATCTATCTATATATATATTTAGGTGTGTGTGCGTGTATGTGTGTGTGTGTGTGTGTAACCATAGAAATGTGCTTTTAGTCTTCCGTCAAGCGTGATTCTTCCAATACAGACGAAACATATCTACTGCATGAATTGCTCTTTCCGCATTATCCAATACTTAGTTTATACTGACAATTATCTGCACAATTCTTCAGGTGTTTATATCAAGATCGCAAACTTAATTTC
>JAQBSW010015101.1:0-10376 GCA_029291075.1 Eudiplozoon nipponicum | reverse complement strand
TATATATATATATATACATCATACGCATGTCTTTGCGTGGGATTATGTGAGTTTTCCTAAAACATAGCATTTATGCATATTAATAAGTACAGGTAGGAACACAGATATTCCACTTCCTTTCGGCTGAGTCTGCAAATCCAAATTTACTGCAATTCGCCGTAGGTGGTTAATTGCACAAAATATCGTTCAGACCTCGCATGTGTCTCCCATGAACGTGGCCTTTAAATCAATATGAGTTAGCCACATATAAATCTCTGTCTGTTAAATACAAGCAGAATATTCAGCCTGAACTGGAGATAATGTATGCAAATGATTCATCATGAAAATTGGATTTATATATATATATATATATATATATATATATATATATATATATATATAGTATGGCCTTCGATATAACACTATTACATTTGGTCTTTACAGGGACGATTCAATTTTGGCATTTGCAAAATGCTATTTTTAGTTTGATAATTAACTTTATTAGCGATTATTTTGGCTACTTGAAAATATTAATTATTTTTGGTATATTATTCAATTTTTCATGAACTCTCCTTTTGTTATTTTTGTCACTCAACACGTATACACGCGTTTCTGATATATTTAGTAGTGCTTTAGTATTGGTCATGTGATCGTAAGTAAAATGTGCTAGCCAAGTACAAGCAAAAAAAAGACAAGTAGTTCTGCATAGTGACCATACAAAACTTGACTGTCATCTAACACACGCATAAACATTTTTTCGACATTTAATGAGCACTAAACATTTTAAATTGACGTCTTGGTATATTATTTGGCGCTACTAAATTTTTTAAAATTACTTTAATTGAATTGAAATTTTGAAAAAAGATACAATATACTTATTTTTAACCGCATTTATCATATTAGAATTTTTTGAAAAATTAACATCTTTCTTGTGGCTAGCCATCAGAACGGAAGGGGTCGCCAGAAATTGGCACCTACTGTAGATTTTTCGCTGGTAGTGTTAACAGTTATTTAAAGCAAGTTTTCGAGGTTAAGGTAAACAACAATCTAAATGTATTCAACCATTAATCGAACAACATAAGAATTTGTTATTTCCATCCGCGCAATCAATGATTGTTTACTTGTATTACCTATATATATGTGGCGAAAGCTGCAAAAAGTTTATTACTGTGACTGCACAGAAATTGTGCAGCCGACATTTCCAGTCAAGTACAATATATGCGAGACTACTAATGGCGAGAGCCGCATATCTATCCATATATTGTCATTGCGGTTTGATCCTCACTAGTCAGTTTGCCGTCGTAATCTGATGCTGATCATGGAAGGTCGAAACGTGTCAGTGTGTACGACTGGTGGTAGTTTCGCTGTTTTTCGACGACTGGTTAAATAGAATGGGATTAGTGTTAACCTCAAGCTAGCAAATCTATTTAAAAATACTTTATGTTAATTTGATAAATTTTAAGAATTATTTTAATTGATATTCAAACTGTATTTCTTTTAAAATCATTACAATCAGAAATTTCGTAGGATTATTATTTAACTATTTCAGTTTTAAAGTATACATTTGTTAGTTTACTACTTAATTAATATTATGTATTTCACCTTAATGCGAAATTTAAGTACTTTAAATTTTGTGAGAAGTTAAGAAGTTTAAGAATTTACAGTTTTAGTTATCGGTTATATCTCTCATCAGAAAGAACGAATTCCAAACCGTATCATGCAGAATTCCGGCCTATCTCCGCACTGTCCCAGTTAATCACTGCAAAGATTGTACCGTCAATTCCTATCATCATACGGTGGCAGCATTCCAGTTTCTCATTGCATCGTCAACAGAATATATTCACAGATCAGCATCAAGAAAACTCACCAGTCATCAAGAGTCAGACAGGTGTCCCGCAGTAACCATTCCTAGCAATTTCTGCGCAAAATCACCTTATGCGGGTACACGGCCTTACGAATTGTATTCAAAGTTGTCTATATAGTTCCATGTGTGAATATTTTGGATGACCAACAGGCACCTTAGCAGAGAATTAATCTCTGTGTCACATTAATTAAATTACAAATTATATTAGATCGGCGCATATCACTTCTGTTACTCAACAAACGGCGTCATTAATGGTTGTTACATATCCACTATCGCAGGTCGTCTTTCAGGGGATACTGTTACTGCGATATCCTTTATCGCACAGAATTTTTCAGGAACATGCAGCACAGATATACAGTTAAAGGCCGCAATGGGTAGCCAAGTAAAACGCACGACTTGCCAAATCTCAGCTTATCACTATGCGTACGTCGTGGATTTCAAAGGATGTTTTTCGTGTCGGATTTTCTATGCTGCCTATTAGTATTAGACTTCCTGGCGAAATATAGGCTGATAATCGATTTAGCCAAAGATATCGTGAACGATCCAGCCACGAATGTAATTTTAAAACCCCTTAATGACAGTGACGATCGTGCCGTTTTCACTCAAGAGCAATGACTTGTTCGAATTCACTCAACCACGAGTACGCGATATCGTCCACTGTTTTCCAAATTTGAGGAATAGTAAAGCATCAAACAGTATCAGTACGTTTAAAATGACAACACGCCATAATTTCGCAGTTAGATGTCCATCAGTCGTCGTCATAACTTGAAGTTTTGACCATAAAAATTACAGATGGTTGAGGATGGTATTATTCGTCCAAGTTCAAGTTGATGAACCAATCAATTTACTTCAAAGTGAAAGCCTAGGTTGTAAGTTGAAAAATATATGGTGATCACTGTCACAATGCCCTATCGATATCCTTTAAACAATGCAATAGATATCATCCAGGAGATCGTCTAAACCAAATGGTTCACTGTTCTTGATCTTAAATAAGTATTCAATGAGATGCGTCTAGATAAAATATAATAAGCAGAAGACCGATTTTAGTATAATTTGAGGCGTGTTTTAATTACTTTGAATGCACTTTGGTATGTGCAATGCTTTACATACGCTTCGAAAATTCATGAATGTAATGTTGAACTAACTGGCACACGCCTAATTTTACGTTACTGTAATTATAATAAATTAAGTTTATCCAAAACACCATTTAACGGACGTCAAAAAGACGCTCTCTCGTATGGCTTGTCTTGAACATGGACAAATATGTCGGGACACAGAAACGTATAATGTTTAATAAGGAACTCAATCTGGTATAGATTTATAAATACACTAGAACCCAAAATTGGTGCTATTATAAAGATCTCGACACCTATAACCACAAAAGAGGTGTGCCGATTTCTTAGTATGTGTAACTTTTATTGGTCCTTCATTCCTATGATGGCAAAATCACAAGCAAGGCTCAAGAGATAATTCCAAGAGCCGAAATCGTTGAGACTCCACTCGCGTGTGCTTTTTTTGTATCCGATTAGATCATATTTGCACGTATTAAAGTTGTATATCACGCAACAAATTGCAATGCATGCTTTTCAGCCTAATCTACTACTGAAAATGTCGATCAACTCAATTGACGTAAACATAGACACCATAATAGAAAGAAGAGAAGATAGTTTATTGCGCCCGATTTCATTTTACTTTACAAACTTGAAAGCCACACAAAAGGAATATTTGACAATGGAAAGAAATATATTAGTATTAAACTACTTCGGCCTCCAATTTGATCGATTTACTCCGTGTCATACTTTCTAAGTGAAGATCGACGCTGCATCGATGGTGGAGATTGACCAGAAAAGTTCTCACAATTATGCGCTAATGATTAAATCGTCAAATAATTCACCTTATTGAGTTTAAATTTACCATCATTCATGTGAAAATTAAAAAGAACGTTGGAGAACGATTGTTTTTTTTGCACGGAACTAAATTTACATGTCCAGGGTTATGCCAAAGTGTCGCTATGTCTGATATTCAGACCAAACATCAGACAGTCAGAGAACACATATCACGGCAACGAAGATGCCCAGAACGACTTGCTCACTTCAAGTTAGTCGATTCGGGAGTCATCTCATATAGCATTGGAGGAGAGTTGGCCAGAAAAATTTGCCTCCTACCAGATCGTCAGCGCGTGGTATTTATTGAATAAAATAAATTAAATTATTCCGATGCGGGCAGTTCTGGCATATTTTTAAACGAACTTTTCTTGAGTCGATCATCAGACGCGATATGACCAAATGGGCTAAAGTGTATCGCCAACGACACTTGTCTAACGTCTTTGGTTACTCGCATTCAGAGTTTGGCTGCTTCGCATTGCCTAAGGCTCGTTGCAGATTTATTCCATTTAAAAGTTTTCCCTTCCTGTATTGCGTTGCATCATGTAGCGCACAGCCTTAATTTTATTGTCGAACAAGATAGCTCTAATTAATATCGCTAACTAGTTAAGATGCAGAGACCATCGCCTTCGCGTTCCTGCTACAATGTGTAGATCGATATTGTGTACTAGATGTTTAAGAAATTGTTCAAGGTGCCAACTTCACGTGCGAAGAAATACAGAGTTCATTACCTTGTGAAACGGTCTTGTGGAACACGTAAATCGCGAGTCAAATGCGGTGTTATGTGCATTTTGCGGAAAATTCGATAAGGTAAGCGAACATTGGTTTCGTGGTAGGTGATAACAATTATTTAAATCAAGTTGACAATTTTGATGTCAAAACCAGCCCCATTACATACATACATTTGTCGGCATAATCTACGCATTTTATAATGCAGTTAAGACAATACATCAAATACACCGGTTTCGTACTTATTGAGAACTATTGAGATACTACTGTTCAGAATCGGACAGGGCTCGAATCAGGGCACGCCTGCTTTGGAATCTGTTGATCTAACCACTGAGCGTCCTACTCTGACGATGATCATGGAAGGTCGAAACGCGTCATTATTTGTCATAGACGGTAGTTTTGCTATGTTGTTTGGCGACTGGTTAAATACAAAATAGGATTGGTGTTTACTTCACGCTCGCAAACTTAGTTTAAAGAATTCTGTTGACTTGTAAATTAAAATTGGATTAGAGCGCGTCTCATGCTGCCGAACATGCTTCAAAGAATTGTTATCAACGACTGCACAATGAATAATTGTTTAATTGCTTAAACATATTGAATAGTTGGAATTTGCAGACATTCAGCCACGTCTCATTCTGTTTATGCCACAGTTCTTCATAAAGTGCAGAATAGAAAACTCGCTTGCCAAGAATTATAAGCTCCACAATTGTTGCCCAATATGAATACTCTAGAAACACAGACTCAAAATAAACTAAAAAATTATAGAATTATCTACACGGGGATAAATGGCACACTTTCCTCAAATAGAAATTGTTCAGAACCGCACCTAGCCCATAATAAACGAGTAACCGTTTGTTAGTCAACAAGAAAACAAGAAAGATAAACATGAGCGTAGACTAAATCGCTAATACCAAATCTAAATCACCAACCCATGAAACTATATAATACATCTTCACCACTTTTTCATTCATTCATTCAGTTGTAAAATCACGCATTCTCAATGTTTAATTTAGGTTTATGTGAAAATAAATAAAGATTTATTATTGAAGAAAAAATAATGGATTCACACGTCAACCAAAGCGACAATACAGTAAATAACTTTCTCGCACGTTTTCCATTTTAAAATTTACGGAAAATTAAATAAAACTTAAAGCGTTTATTTAATTAAGTCATGAATTAAGATACCAAAAAGGTGATGCTGCAAGAAAATCACTTGATAAATCTAATTACTTTTCCTCTCTTACTTAAGATTGTATTGAAATTTTTGTGTGTCAATTGACTAGATCGCCCGGAAACTAGCTTTATATATTTTGTACTTTCTTTTTGACCAGCATATCTTATATAATGTGTAATTAGGTTTTAGTAATTGAGCTTTATACTATATTTGCATATTGCGTGCACTATTATTTAATTGATTCATGGCTTATTTATTTCACACAGATTGCTGGAATAGGCTAGTGAGATGGCGCGCGGAATAGAGGTCATTCTGTTAAATTATTTTATATGAACTTTCAAATTGCATGCCACAATATATTTAGTGAATGAGGAGAAATTCCCCATTATTTAACTGTAAATTATTGATTATCTGGAACGTCTTCTGTTGTTAAGCGTTATGGCATCCAAAACTAATATGTAAAGTATAACAAAAGAAATTTCCGCGTGATTGGCATTCTAAAATCCATTGAAAAAGAATCATACTTTGACCTAATGTATTCTGATTTATTATTTAGGGATGTGCCAGAAAAATTCCGGCTAAAACGCATATTATTAAGCCGGGAATTAGCAGTACTTTGCTCGTTTAAAGATAACATTAAATTGATGCAATATGTAATCTTCACCTCTCTGCAGAACTTCGGGGTTTACATCTGGTTTGTTCACCATTAGAAAACAACGTGAGTGAGAGCATAATGCATATAAATCTTATGGAAAGGGAGATAGGTGGATTTGACCTGTAGCAAACTTGTATGTAAGCTGGTAACGTGGACGGCAAAAATTCAATATCGTCAAGATTTAAACATTTTAGTAACAATTACACAATATTTGAGTGCGCAGTAAGGACCATGGGAGGTCGAAATGCTTCAGTACTTGTGATCGACGGCAGTTTTGCTATGTTCTTCGACGAATGGTTAAATAAAATAGGATTGGTGATTACTTCAAGCTGGTAAAGTTGATTTAAATATAATGTTACCATCATTTGCGCAGTCAATGATTGTTTACTTGTTTAATCAATATGTGTGTTGTGAAAGCTGCAAAAGATAATGTTCGTGACTGCAAAGAAATTGTGCAGCCGAAATTTCCAAGCAAGTCCAACGTACGAGAGACTAATAGAGGTGAGAGCCGCATATCTAATTTTGCTTTCCATATTTATACAATGCGGTTTGATCCTCGCTAGTCAGTTTGCAGTCGTACTCTGAGGATGAGCGTGGAAGATCGAAACACATCGGTAAGTGTGACTGACAATAGTTTAGCTATGTTCTTCGATGACTGGTTAAATACAATGCAATTGGTCTTTACTTCAATCTCTCAAACTTTATTTAATTTATTGTGAAATCAATGATTATTTACTTTTTTAAATTTAGTTATCCAACTTGAGGCAAATCCTAATCATTGCTTATTTAAGCAGACTCGCAAACTGGTCTGAATACTGTCATTCTAGGGTATTGAACTCTTTCAACCATCTGTGGTTATCAGTAGAGCTTTACGATAAACGGACCTACGAGAATCACACTGCAAAGCAAAGTCAAATTGTAGAAGCCAAATGAAGTTACTACGAGACTACAGTGACTATCTATTCAATTCTGTTCGACACTACGTAGTGACTTTGCCGTTGTTCTATCCTGATGACCATGGAACGTGGAGACGCTTCAATAAGTTTAAACGATGGTATATAAGCTATGTTGTGCAAATGCTCCATAAAAATTATGCATAATTCTTCGTTTACGAAACCTAAATATTTAGTCCGGAGTACATTAAACTATATGTGTAGACTGTAAAAGGTTCCGTAAAAATAATGCGTTTGAGAAGTCATAAGTGAAGCAAACTTGACCCGCTATTCAATTATATATTAGGTAGGGCGTAACTTCAAATAAGTTTGTTCAAAGTGACTAGGAGGATAGGTCAAATACGCATAATCAAAGTATATATCCTTATGTAAACAAACGTTTCGATTTCACCGACGACTCAATATTAGATTCCACTATTCAGTTTACACTCAAAATATACTTGGTAGGACATGTAGGAAAGTTTTATCATTCCATCTCCTGTAGGTATGTTTATTCACCCAGTTTTGGAGTCAAATTTATATGAAGTCTCTTATCTATGCGAATCAAAAACCAACTCACTAAAATTAATTATGTACCAAATCTGTAATGGCTATCAAAATATGATTTTTGAGATAGACGATATGTCGCCAAAATTGAGAATATCAATTATTATGAATACTTACTATCGAAGAGTAACCACGAGCTATCATTATTTTAAGAATTTTTGGATTCAAAATAGGGTAACGCTTGTTTAGTGTTTTAGTCTTTTAGTCATTTTATTAGACTATAATCCAATTGAATACGCAATACAAATGATAAATTAGGAAGATTGAAATACAAATGTTAGCGTTTATGAGTGGTGTTAATTTGGAATCTTAGATCATGAATAAGTGATTTATTTTACTTGGATCGCAATTATTTTTCATAAATACGTTTCCGTCCTAATATCGGAGGTGGGTTAAAATTAACGCGTTTCCAGCTTGCTTCCCGGACACCGGTTAATGCACTTTTCTACGAAATTGCAGAGAGCATCGCATTTTTTTAGGTTCCCCTGCCATATGATACTTCAATAAACGCTTTGAACGTTTTACTATCACACAGATGTTTATTTTTTATTTTCGTTTACTTCATTAAACAACAGAAGTTCAGCCAGCATGACCATAAATACAGCGCTACACTATTTACCATAATGTAGAGATTCTTACATTTAATCCATAAAATTGGCGGTGCTAAATCTCAAATATGACAAGTTTTGCATAAAATGTCACAATTAACAATTTCAAATGGTAAATGTTTTGAATTGTATTAAAGATTTGAACATCTGCACTTCTCCGAAATGAAATAAGGAAAGAAGCCAAGATAATGCAAAAAATGAATAATGATAATAGAAATGGTAAACGTAGATTTGATTGATAAATTGTAAAGTGCGAAAACGCTGATGTAAGATGTATAGTACTAATTTATTTTGCGTTATTAATTTTTTAAGATCCTAATAATATGCCAGCTAAATATAATTGTTCTGACCTTTCCCATGGGCAAAGATAAACAATAATTTTGAAAAAAATCTGCGATTCCTTTTCACCTAAAGGTTGTGCAGTTTCAAATATTGATAATTTTTTGAGAAACATAGCGAATTGCAAAAATGAAACGAGAAGACATTGTGAAGTTGGAAAAAGTCCAATCCCCTGCATTCATCACCAACAATTTTCAGGTACAATACTTGTTCTTTCTCATTCTGCTGGCAAAATTTTAATTGAAATTTACTTATTTGAAGCGAAATGTAGACTGTTGGCCGGATTACTTATAACGCATGAATAATATTTCAGGAATTAACCGAAAGTTCGTTGCGCGGCCAATGATAAAATGACTTGTAATCGAAGTTTCGATCTTGGTATAAACACATGACCTATTATGTATATACATTTGTAAGTGTAGGCTAAGAACTGTATAGTGTGGGAAAGGAAATTCATCCATAAAATACGGAACCGGCCTACTGGATGAATTGCATTTTCTACACTATACAACACTTAATTTATACTAATAGATATATGTATATAATTGGCAAGGTGTTTATATTAAGATTGTAACGTTGATTAAAAGTAGTATTTCAAGAAATCGAAAATTTAGTGAATGTATTAGCGTGATCCTAATAACAGAATTCGTATTCGCGGAAGTGCATTTACAGCTATAAAAGACACAGGCCATTGAACTTTGGCTCTTGTTGACCTTAGATATTAGGAGCCCTGCCAATCATCCTACGCAAGTTTACTTGTAGCTTGCAATAGAATATTGATTGAATAATCTCTGAGATCGACATTTTCGATTTTATTACGTTTCTTGCTGGTAAAGGCAAAGGCCAAACCTCATTTAACATCCTCAATAATTTTTTAATGATTTTGCTTTGTCTACTAAATTTCACGCTATTTTTAAATATGCTCTAAATGGCATCCTCCTAAATAGCATATTTAGATCAATTATTTTCTTTATTGTTGCTATACTTGTCGTATCTAAAAACTATTTTTTAAACAATCGTTATGTTGGTCTACGAATGATTAAATAAAACTGGATAATTATTTACTTTAAGCTCGCAAGCTTGATTTAAAGAACTGTTACCACCACCCGCGCAATCTTCGAATTTTTATTCGTATTACCTATATGTATAAGTGGCGAAAGCGCGAAAAGTTAATGTACGTGACAGCATGTAAATTGTAAAATGTGTGCGAGACTATTAGAGGTGAGAGCCGCTTATCTAATTTTGCTCGCATTGCGAACTGATCCTCGCTAAATAGTTTGCCGTTGTACTCTGATGAGCAACATGGAAATTCGAAACGCACCAGTACGTGTTTTGCTACGTTATTAGACAACCGATTATGTATAACGATATTGGTGCTTACTTCAATTTCGCGAACTTGATTTAAACGATTATTACCACCACCGGCGCAATGAATAATTGTTTAATCGACTAAATATCTTCAGCATCATGTTTACCATTAACTACATATTAGTTAAATTGCAACTTTTGATTAAGGAATATAAATAAAGGTGACAGCAAGTTAGACAATACAATTAATTTACATTGAGCATGGCAACCATTTATTCGGATATCCTTCTAACCGCTGTTATTATTTAATTATTAAATAAAAGAATAAAACTCGGTGT